>BOPN01000812.1:85000-102500 GCA_017312705.2 Penaeus japonicus
GTTATGGGCGACAAAATCATTTACAATACGTTACTTTTCTAAAAAAAAAAGAAAAAAAGATGCAAACGGGGAAATGCAGTTATGTGGGTGTAGAGATAGATGAGATGAAGGGGAGGTCATAGTAGGGGGGATGGGAAGGGGAGAAGGGGGGAAGGGACAGGGGTAAGGGGGCAATGGCAGGGGGCAGGGTTAAGTGTGGGAGGCGGGAAGAGGGAATGCCGAGGGCCCGTAAAGTGGGATGTGGAAGGGAAGTTATCGAAGCGGCGCCCAAGTTTGTGCCCGAGCGAGGGATTTTTACCCGGGCCGGAGATTTGTGGTACCGGCGACTCTAAGGAGGGCAGAGGAGGGGGAGACGCGGAGAGAGCAACGAGGGCAGAGAATGGGGAGGTGGGAGGAAAGAAAGGAGGGAATAGAGGGAGATGGGGAGAGGATGGGGACGCGAGGAGAGAGCAAGGAGGGTAGAGGATGGGGAGGCGAGGAAAAGGAGGCACGGAGAGAGAGCAAGGAAGGGAGGTGAGGAAGGGTGGCAGCACGTACGAGGAATGAGGAGGGAAGAAAGGTGAAGTAAAGGGGAAAGAGGAGAGAAGATAAGTAAAGTAAGGGGAATTAGGAAGGAAGATAAATTAAGTAAAGGGAGTGAAGAAAAACATTAGTAGAAGGGAAAGGGAATGAGGAGGGAAAAGAGATGAAGTAAAGGGAAGAAAAATAAAATATTGGAAGAGAGCAAGTACAGAAAGGCGCAGGCTAGATGCAGAAGAGACAAGAAAAGGAAGAAAAAAGAAGAAGAAAAAAAGAAAAATGTATTTAAAAGAGAAGAGAGAAATGTTTAGGGTACGATGAGGAGGAAGGAATAGCAATATAGAAAGCGAAATACTATGAAGGAAGGAGAGTAGGCTTATGCCGGTCGAGCAGGATGAATGGCAGAATTATAATCAGGAAGACACACACACACACACACACACACACACACACACACACACACACACACACACACACACACACACACACACACACACACACACACACACACGCACTCGTAATCGCCCACTCAAACGGATTATCAGTGGCAAACCCAAATGAAAATGATAATAATAACAAAAAATGATCTTATTGACCGAGGCAGAAGCTCGGATCACGGAGAGGCAAGGTAGAGGATATTAAAAGAAATGGCAGTTTGATCGCATCGGATGTGCAAATGGGCGAGGGCAGGGGGTGAGGGGGTGGGGGGTGGGGGGGCTATGATGGCAAGTTAGGTCGGAGTGAGGGGGAGGGATGTAGATGGAAGAAGGAGTGCTGGAGAAGGTAAAATTATGAAAGAAGAAGGAGAAAGAGAAGGAAAAAAAGAAGCAGGAGAGATAGAGAGAGAGAAAAACAGATAGATAGACAGACAGACAGACAGACAGACAGACAGACAGACAGACAGACAGACAGACAGACAGACAGAATGAGTAAAAGGGAGAAACGAGAAAGCAAAGAACATAAAACAAAAAACAGACCAAACGATGAGAAAGAAAAAAACAAGAGAGAAAAAGAACCAACGAGTAAAGACGCAGAGGAACGAACGGAAGAAGAAGAAAATCCCAAGAGAAAGGAATGACAGCAATGTGCAGAAGGGAGGAGAGAGGGTGATTGGCGAGAAGGGGAAAAATACGATAAATTTGGGGGGAAGGGGGTGGGGGATGAAAAGGGCAATGGTACGCAGTGCGCTGAGGAGGGGAATGCTCACTCTCTCTCCCCGCGGTGACTTGCGGGTCAGAAAGGGGAGGGGGAGAGAGGAAGGGGAAGGGCATGGAAAGGGTAAATATAACGGTAAGAAAGAGGGGAAGGGAAGAGAGGAGAGGGAAAGGGTAAAGAGTGGAGGGAAGGGGCGAGCAATAGATAAGAAGGAAAATTGAAAGGGAGAAAGGAGGGGAAGGGAAAGAGAGAGGCAAATAGAACGGAAGGAAAGTGGGGGGAGAGGAGAGGACGAGAGAAAATGAAAGGGGGGAGGAGATGGGGCCAAAGGGAAAGAGAAAGAGGCAACTAGAACGGAAAGAGGAGGGAGGGGAGAGAAAGGGAGAAAAGAAAAGGAAGGGGAGCGGAAGAGACGGGCAAGCAGAACGGAAAGAAAGAGCTGGAGGGGAAAGGGATAAGGAATGGAATAAGAAAGGAAAATGGGGAGAAAAGGACAAAGGAAAAGAAACAGGAGAAATACTAAAATATAAAAAATGGGATGAACGGGGAGAGAGAGAAGAGAAAGACAGGGTTGAAATTCAGAAGAGTCAGAGAAACCGAGTGAGAAAAAGATCGTCAGAAAGCGGGAAATATCAGAATAAGGCAGAGAGAAAGATGGAAAGAAAGAGAAGACGACAAACCACTAAAAAGAGAGACTGGCATGGAACTACTCGTCGCCTTAAATCAAATGTTCTTGCCTGCTTGGATGCACATCATCAGCAAACCATTTAAGGAAGTTTGGACGCATTTTGGAAATTTCCCGGCAAGAGTTTCTTAACATCCCATTAATTTGGTTCCAGAGCAAGTTGAGGCGCAAATGCTTCTAAATTATCTTTCGTGTGTGTGTTTGTGTGTGTGTGTGTGTGTGTGTGTGTGTGTGTGTGTGTGTGTGTGTGTGTGTGTGTGTGTGTGTGTGTTTGTGTTTGTGTTTATATGTAGGCTATGCATGCATGGTCATATATGTCGATTTTCTAAATGTAGGGAAGTCAGGACACGACCTTACAGCTGTAGGGTGCAAATGTCCCAGCTATCGGGCGTCCGGCCGAATAACATATGACCCGTAAAATATTTGAAATATTTACGTAACCTCATTCTGCACAAAATGCTCCACACGACGGTGAACAAAACTCATAACTACCCACAACAAGAGGTATTCACAAAGCATTACGTAGGTTGAATTGGGTTACCGACACAGAACCACATAAGGGCGGGAGCTCAAAAGAGATTCAAGTGATAGACGGTGGAGAATCACAGTTTGTAAACCACCGCTGCACAAACCAGCCGGGGGAGCGTTATCACCGGCCTCGACCAACGCCAGCGAGAGGACACCAACCCGCATGGGCCTTTTGGTGTCCATTACTTCATTACCCTAAAAGAAGGGGTGGGGAGGGGCGGAGCGGGGGGAGGGAGGTGTTTGGGTGGGGGGTTAGGGGTTAAGGGATTTGTATGTTTTGGAGGGAAGGGTTCGTGGGCTAAGGATTTTAGTGGTTCTAGAGGTCAAAGATCTTTTTGGTGTAGTGGATAAACAATTTTGGAGGTTTATTGGAAATTTGGTTTGTATTTTCTGATGTTATTGAGGGGAGGTTACATTGTGGGTTCAAGGCTTTAGAAGTTGAAAGGGTTCACGAACCATTGTCTAGTTCCTCCTGCAGGAGAGCTTGGACTGAGAACCGGTCCATACACCCGACATTCCTACCCGGAAGACGTGTTAAGTTAAGGATTGTCGTCGTTGCGGTCTTTGCGGTGAGGTTGCTCGTGAGTGCCGACCTGTCCCTTGGGAGATGATGTACCGACTCCGTAGGACTCTTTGTGCCTTTGTGGCTTGCGGGGACTCAATTTGATGGATTGGTGGCGGTGGCTTGGTTATCTTCCCCGACGGAAAAGATTGAGGAATGTTATTTGTTGCAGATTCTGATTCCTGCGACGTTATTTTATCTGTCTGTTAATCATCAGTCCCTTCCTCATCCTTCTCCCCATCTCTCTCCATTCCATCCATCCAACCATCCACATTTTTTTCTATCCACTCTCTTTCCCTCCACCCCTATCCCCTCCCCTCCACCCCCTCCCTCTCCCCCTCCCCCTTTGCAGTTGTACATTCACACGAGTCGCCTTAGCGCTGGCAGTGCGACCCTTAGCGAAATCCCTCCTGACGGGGCATACCACTGGAGATTGCCAGCCTTTTCACGGCCGCCCACGGGAGTCGCTCGCTCTTGCTCGGGTTGGGATTGCCGCCAAGCCCTCGAGATGGGAAAACGTAGGAGGGCAGGAGAGGAGAGAGATAAGAAGGGCAGGGAAGAAAGGGAAGGATTTGTGGCGCTAGAGCAAAAATCTTGCTTCTGAGGTCACCCTCCGGCTCCAGCAGGGTCACGTGGGTCGAGGTGTTTGTAAGCAAGCGGCTCCGCGTGGGTGTTATTATCGTCTCATTTTCTTCTCCATGTGCGCTTTTCATCTGAGTATTGATGCATCTTATTTCCCCAGAATTCGCTTGCACATTATAAGTTGTCCTTATTTTTGTTGATTTTATCTGGTAACGTGTGTTGCTAGTTCCGTTATCAGGATTGACGCCATAGCAGTTTTCTTAATGATGATAATAGTGATAGGAGTGGTAATAATAATATAACTAATAATAGCAGTGGTAAATATAATGAGGAAAATTATTAGAGTAATATTATTAGTGATAGCCGAATTAGACGTAGCAGCAACAGTGGTCGTAGTAGAAGTGATATTATTATCATTATTATTATTGTACTTTAGTCACTATTATCAATGATAATATCATCATTGTTGATGTAATTATAAAAATTATTACCAGCATCTTTTTAAAATCCTAGCAAATGTCTACTACTCTCTCTCCCTGTCTCTCTCTCTCTCTCTCTCTCTCTCTCTCTCTCTCTCTCTCTCTCTCTCTCTCTCTCTCTCTCTCTCTCTCTCTCTCTCTCTCTCTCTCCATTGTGTGTGGGATGAGCTCAAAGAGGAGTGAGAGTGGGTGATGTCGAGGGGCAGCCATTATGGTGTTGTCGTGGGGTGCGGTTGCCTCGTGGGATGGTGAAGGGTGAGATTGTGTGTATGGGGGTGAGGTGATGAGAGGTAACGATGGCTCGGTGGTTGCTAGGGAGTGGGTATGGTATGGAAGGGAGGGGGTTGTGGTGACGGCGTTGTGTGGGTCCGAGGCATAAGGAGGCGAAGGACGACGGTGGGGGGATGGGGGGGGGCGTCTAAGGGTGTGATTGAGTAGAGCGTGTTGTGTTAAGTGGGCGGGGGCGATGCAGATGGGTTTGTTGCAGATGGTGATATTGGTGACAGGGAATTTAGAAGTGGTGATAGGGAGTTGTTAACAGAAGAGAGAGAGAGAGAGAGAGAGAGAGAGAGAGAGAGAGAGAGAGAGAGAGAGAGAGAGAGAGAGAGAGAGAGAGAGAGAGAGAGAGAGAGAGAGTATGCGTACGTGCGTAAGAGGAAAAATAGAAAGAAAAAAGGAGGGAGGCAAAGGGAAGCTATGTATGAAACAGACAGTCAGTCAGAGAGAGAGACAGATGAAAACTGTCCCCCCCCCCCCTTCCCCCACAGAGACTAACAGAGTATACAAAGATGAGTAATGTGATAACTCAAGGGAAATGAGTTTAACATAACCAGTCACCGTCGAGTAATGTTAGCCACACACGCATGCTTACACAACACTTACTCGCTACTATAATTGTGAATCTTGTACTCAGCCTTGTTATAACAATTTCTTGAGGTTTGTAAATGTTGCAAGAGCGCTTATTTTTTTTTGTTTTTAGTTGTAGCCCCTGTTATTGTTGTTGTGTTTGACTGGCTGTTTGCTAAGGTATGGCCGACTGTTGGTAATCCAATAACGTTAATATTGGGGCTACGGATGCGGGTGTGGATGTGGGTGTGGGTAAGAGGGCCGGCCGCAGTTGGCAGGCGTGGGCAGAGCGCAGTGAGTGCCATCGCCGGCCACGTTGTGCGGTGTCACTCCCGAGAGCCGTTAGCGCCATCATACTGGCACTGTGACGTCACTAAATGGCCACCGAAAACCGCCAATCAGAAGGAACATTTGAATTTCAAACCGCCGCCGGAGTAGCGTACTTTGCACGGATTAACTTCCAAGGTCCGTTTTTATGACGGCTCTCTGGGTGTGTGTGTGTGGGGGGGGGCGTCGCTCAGTGCACGTGATGAAGGGCCTCTTCGACGGGGCTGATTCTGGGAAGCGAAGAAGAGTATGGAAGAAGAGGGGAAAATGAAAATAAACGAGCGGATTGAAAAGGACAGGGCGGGAAGGAAGGGAACATAAAAGTGTAGAGAGAAAAGGGGAAAGAAAGAAAGACGAGCAGACGAACGGGAGAAAGAGACAAAACAGTCAGACAGACAGAAAGACCCAGAGAACCCAAAAGAAAGGAACTTCATCATAATACATGGAGAAAACTCCTCGCAACTCAATCATGCAACACTGTTTACTTATTTATCATCCTTGGAAGCAGTGTGGCGAGTGTCCTGCCAATATGATGCATTACTCCGATCCTTCACCACTGGGAGCGCTGCCCCCCCCCCCCCCCGCCCGCCCCTCCAAGTACTGTGTGCGGGGAATTTGATTCATTTCGGTCATTTTCGAAGTTCTGGACTGCTTTTACGGAAAGGGGATGAGGAGAGAGAGAGAGAGAGAGAGAGAGAGAGAGAGAGAGAGAGGTGTGTGTGTGTGTGTGTGTGTGTGTGTGTGTGTGTGTGTGTGTGTGTGTGTGTGTGTGTGTGTGTGTGTGTGTGTGCGCGCGCGTACGTGCGTGCGTGCGAGAAATAAGTAGGCAAAGAGATGTGAATATTGATCATAATAGTTAGGATAATTAATTAGGATGGCCTCAGTGTTGTACCAGTGATGGCCTCCATCTCTCTCTCTCTCTCTATCTATCTATCTATCTATCTATCTATCTATCTCTCGCTCTCTCTCTCTCTCTCTCTCTCTCTCTCTCTCTCTCTCTCTCTCTCTCTCTCTCTCTCTCTCTCTCTCTCTCTCTCTCTCTCTCTCTCTCTCTCTCTCTATCTGTCTATCTATTTATCTCTCGCTCTCTCTCTCTCTCTGCCTTCCCAACTTCTCCGGCATGGACAGACATATAGAGACAGAATCCGAGCCTGGCCTTCCTGAATGAATATTTATTGTAAGCCAACTTTCTTACTCACCCTCTATGAACCATCTCTCTCTCTCTCTCTCTCTCTCTCTCTCTCTCTCTCTCTCTCTCTCTCTCTCTCTCTCTCTCTCTCTCTGTCTGTCTCCCTCTCTCTCCATCTCTCTCTCTATCTATCTCTATCTCTCTCTCTCTCTCCCGTCGTACTCACTCTCAACCCTCTTCTTTGTCCTCTTATTCACCCTCCCCTCATACTCCCTCTTGAAGACATTACAAAAGGAAGAGGACACTCATGTGTGGAGTCTCAAGTGGAATATTTGTTGTTTTTTTGCAATATTTTTTTTCTATTTATACAGTATATATATTTCTTGAAAAATAGTTGTTATTTCTTGGCATTGTTATTGTTGAGAAAGGGAAGGAAGAAGGGGAGGGAGGGAGGGAGGGAGGGAAGGAAAAAGACTTTATATGTAAGAGAGAGAGAGATTGTGACTTATTAAAACTGCCTGAGTAATCAAATCAATAGTCAAGTGTTGGAATTTTACCGCCAGAAGGACTGGGTGTCACACATTTTTTAAGATAAGAAAGAGAGAGAGAGACAGAGAGAGAGAGAGAGAGAGAGAGAGAGAGAGAGAGAGAGGGATTTTTGGGAAATCCAAATCCATTCCTCAGAAATCAATCCCAATCACCTAATACGGCCTTAACGAGCAAGGGGAGAACAGGCTCCCGGGTTCCTCCAGTACCGCTAGATGCCTGCAGTCCCTAGCCCGTGGATGCCATGCCTCCAGTCCCTAGCCCCTGGTTGCGATGACGCCAGTCCCTAGCCCGTGGATGCCATGCCTCCAGTCCCTAGCCCCCGCCTGCTTCCACACCGAGGCAGGCAGGCAGGCGGCGAGCAGAGGGGACCGTGTCTCTTCCTCAGCCTCACTCACAGCTGCGAGGTGAGACGGCCTGGCCTGCTTGGTTCCCTGGGTCCAGGCCGCTTCCCTCTCCTCGTCCATCGGCTGCAGGTCGGGGCCGAGAGCAGCGAACCCCGCGCTCGGTTCTTCGGTTCTCAGCAGCTTGGGCGCCGATTGTTCAATTTCCCAATCGCCTGCCCGTCGTCTTAGGTCGTGACATGTGCTCTGGGTCGTCTTTTTTGAAGTTGGAATGAATGAAAGGCCGGTTTTCCAGCAGCCATCGCGTCTTAGTCATCTCAGGAAAAGGAGGGGGGGGGGGGGTTCCCATAGCAACGCGCGGTTGCCAAGTGTAGATTTTGGTATTTGATATACATATTTTTCTTTTGTAGCACTTAATGTGAAGTGAGTGTGGAATGAAGGATAGTTGAACTTAGTCTTCGGCGAGACTTGATGTCTTGTTTTTCATTTAATAAGCAATAAGAGAAACGTTCCTGGGTTTTAATTGTTGTTTTTTCTGTGAGCGTCATCATATTCTTTCGTGCTTAGTTTTATTTCTCCGATGAAAGCTTCATACGTGTTCCCAATGGGCCACATATCCTCTAACAAGTTGTACAATATTCTTCTTAGTTGAAAGGAGTCAAGTGCACGTCGATGTAGTGAATATTTACATCCATGATTGGCAACTGCAAAGTACTTGTAAAGAAGGTCGTTTTTCCACTTGTGTTTGTTTTGTTGTTTGTCATTTTACCCTTTCAGTTTTATTCTTGTTCAGGAGCGAAGATAACTTCTGAAAAAACAACAACTTTTATGCCCTACAAACTCCGACATGATAAAAATCTAGGAAAAAAATCATCGTCCATGGAGGTGTTAGGCAACTCGTCTTCCATCACCCACTCGTACTCTCTCCCCTCAAGTTCCCCTCATCCCCCCTTTCTCTCCCCTCCTCCCCGCCCCGCTCTTCCTCTTCTCTCGTCCTCCTCCCATCTCTGTTCTGCCTCTCTCTCTCTCTCTCTCTCTCTCTCTCTCTCTCTCTCTCTCTCTCTCTCTCTCTCTCTCTCTCTCTCTCTCTCTCTCTCTCTCTCTCTCTCCCCTTTCAGAGTCATATTTCTTCTTCTCTCTCCTCTTAAATTTTCCTCTCTCTCCACTTTCTCGGATTTTTTTGAGTTGGTTCTTTTCTCAGCTTCTTAACCCCATTTACCTCACCACCTTCAGTCTCACACCCACAGCCTTCTCCTAACCCCCACCATCACCTTACACCCCCCCCGCCCCTACCTTACACCTTCAGTCTTCCATCTAACCCCTTCCCCTCCCTCCACCACCATCAGTCTCACACCCATAGCCTCCATCTAACCACCCTCTCCCTTCCCCAACCCACAACTTACACCCTCAGCCCCCCCCCCCCCACGCACACATACCGCCCTTCGTCCATTAACTTATCTCTTATCATTCCTGAGTCTTCTGCCTTCTCCTGTTTTCGACACGTCTTCTTTTTTGTGTTTATTTGTTTTGTTGCCCTGGGATTTTTGTTATTAACTGACTATGGTGTTACTATATATATTACTGGTGTTGTTATTATCATTATCAATCATCATTATTAGGAGTTTTTGTTTTATAGCATGTTTTTTGTTGCTATCAATATGAATGTTAATATTTTTGTTGTTATCATAATTGGTGTTATTGATTTCATTATTATTGTGTTGTTCTCTTTTTGATTATTATCATTCTTATTGTTGTTGTTAGTACCTCTGCTTTATCTCGTAGAATTATTACTCTACCACTTTCAATCATGATCGATTCTACGCCCTTGTCAGACGGTGTGATCAATTTCCTAGACTTACACTCCCCCCCCCCCCACCGTACTATAGTAGTCATCATATATTCCCTCGAGAAGGCCTAAGTGGGAAAAGGTTTTTACGGAATATCTTGAAAAGGATTGCCAGATTATTTTTTTCTCGGCATATATTTATTTATTTTTCAATTTCTATGATTTTTTTCCATCAGCTTTATTTTTCTATTTCTAGTATTTTGTCGGTTTCTTTCTTCTCTTTTCTCATTATATTATTGTTCTGCCTATGTTTGATGTGTCTGAAGTTTGTGTTCAAGTGTGTTTATGTGAGTGTGTGAGTGAGTGAGTGAGGCAGAGAGAGAGAGAGAGAGAGAGAGAGAGAGAGAGAGAGAGAGAGAGAGAGAGAGAGAGAGAGAGAGTGTATGAATGTACAGGTGTGTATGCTGTCGGATGCCGGCGTGTGCTTGTGGTTACATGTGTGTGGCCAGCTTATATCAACAATGCAAAGTGGAACTGTTCCGTGTTCGCGATTGTAAGCCAGGATTCCCGGCCCGTGAGGAGACTCCGCACAAGGAGCTGGTTTATTGTCTTGCCTCTCCTCTCAAGAATCTTTTGCTGTCCAGGCCATAAAGATTTTCATATTTCCTTCTCTGACTTCTCTCTCTCTCTCTCTCTCTCTCTCTCTCTCTCTCTCTCTCTCTCTCTCTCTCTCTCTCTCTCTCTCTCTTTCCCTCTCCTTTTCCCTCTCCCTCTGTTTTTCTTCCCGCTTGCAAAGAGTTGCATTGTCCTGCATGCAAATTCCGGTGCTCACTTGAGAATTTTAATCTCGCGGGACTCCTGTGCCGATTCTGCCGCTGGATAGGTTATATTATCCTTGTATAGTCGAGGACGGATCTCTCTCTCTCTCTCTCTCTCTCTCTCTCTCTCTCTCTCTCTCTCTCTCTCTCTCTCTCTCTCTCTCTCTCTCTCTCATCGTTGTCAGTCAGGGTCGGCGGAACAAAGAAGTGTAAGTAGGACTGATGTTGATTTTTTTCTGAAACGGAAATAAAGTAATAGACATGCAAGGGGTGTCACCCCCCCTCCCCTCTACTTTTCAACCTCCAACTTTCTTCAATTTCTGAACTTCACCCCCCCACCCCACCTCTTTTTTTCCCCTCCTTATTCCGTTAATTTGATATGATTTGTCTGAAATATTGCGAGTCTTGTTCATATTTCATAAGATTTTTTTTGTAAAGATTAATCAACACTCATGTTTACGCACATTGATCAACGGCAAAATTATTCAGTAGTAAGCTAATTGCAAGCGTTTTACAGCTTTCTTCATTTTTTAGATTTTATTCTTATATCACTTGCGCAAATAGTCAGTGTTTTTTTGGCATCCTAAAGTTAACGCTTCTTGGACTTTCGACTGTTATCTTATTTTTTTTTCTTAACCAGATCTTGGGATTTGCACATCATAGTCTTGTTTCTCTCTCTCTCTCTCAATCTCTCTCTCAATCTCTCTCTCTTCTCTCTCTCTCTCTCTCTCTCTCTCTCTCTCTCGCTCTCTCTCGCTCTCTCTCTCTCTCTCTCCACCCTTCCTTCGTCCCTTCCTCCTTTATTCCCTCCCTCCCTCCCTCCCTCCACCTCTGGTTACTTTGCATGACAAAGGCGTCCAAAGTCGCAGCGTGATTTCCTCGTGGGCGGGATTGATAGGTTCATGTCACGTGACCTTTTCTCTAACCTTTCATCTCATCTCGCCGCCTGGGATATCATTGGCGCTCATCCGATGGTTATAGGCTGCGTGCGCGTGTGTGTGATCTTGAACTTGAAATAAATCGGGTGAAAGTGGAACGAATATACGGGGATTAGGAATCGAAAGGAGAGGAGGGGATGGAGTGGGGTAGGATGGGGAGCGGGGTCAGAAAGGAAAGGATAGGAAGCGTGTAAGGGTACTGCGTATTCAAATCGAAATCGAAAATCCCTATTCCCGATGCATGGTTGGCCCCAGAATCAACAAATCACAGAGTGCTCGTATACAGACATCATTAGGGCAGAATAATGCATACGGGCGAAAGAAATATCGTATGTAGAATGAATATCGGAAACCGCCTCAATTACCGATCCCACCGCACGCAATCTGATATCAGCTGCTGGTTTTCATCTAGAATTACACAGTTTGTTATCTTTGTTTACTTTAGGTCGATGTTGGCCCTTTTCAGTATTATTTAGAACCTTTTGATTGGACACATTCTGGACGTTGATCTTCTATTGCTTTCCATATTTCCTATTAGTCTGGGATATTTGAGGAAAAAATACTTTCTCTTGATGATTAACACCAATAATGGGTGTGAAGTTTGCTAAACCAAAAATTACGATAAAAGGAATAGATAAGATGAAAGATAGATAGATAAAAAACAATAAACAGGAAGATTTTATTTTGCCTCAAGGGTATAAAATGTAAACAAACAAACCTACAAAAGGATGCAATCTGGCCTTATTGTGAATGCACCCTCATCCACGTGACCCCACGATGACTCTGCACATTAGTATAATGAACTGAAAATGTAGTATTCAGATCAGTCTGCCTCTCTTGTGTTGATGTCAAATAGTAACTGCAGGAGATTTTCATGCACAATAAGCCGTCCCTCAGGCGTTGATGGAGGACCGACTCGGTTATGGTCCGGTCGATTTTCCCTCTGATTATTTTTCTCTCTCTCAAGAAGTCTTAAACATGTCGCAAAAAGCATGATTCAACCTATTTTTTTTAGTCTTTTCTTTCTTGCACTGTCGGCGACATCACAGGCACTATAATAAACGTGAGCGAGTCCCCGGAGCCCCTTCGTTGAAAGCTTAGCGTCACGACCAATGGCACTATGGAAACCTTATTGACAGGAGTCGGTGGTGTGGGCTGTGGGGTCGGTTTCACGAGTAATGTTTCTTATTTTCAAGGGGTGCGGAAGTTGTGCATGGCTGTTTATTTGTTTGTTTGTGTGTGTGTGTGCGTGCGTGCTTGTGTGCCTGCGTGCGTGTATGCGTGCGAGTGTGTGTGCTTATCCGTTCTTCATTCTTGAGTGGGAAAAAACAACTAAACTTCCCTGACACGGTGTTAAGAAGTTAATAGCGGAGGGTTGGGTCCCCCGGGCACCGATGGTGTGTGCAGGGATCCTCATCTACCCTGAGTCGCTGTCGTGTTCGCAGTAACGGGGTCGTTTGAGAGGGGGATGGATGTTTAAAACGAACGCGCTCTAGCTTCCCAACGTTCTGTTGTGCGTTGGTGACGTAATTAAGTGTCACGTGAGCGTTTTTAAATTAATTAAAAGAGGATGTACAGAGCTTTAAGCAACGCCTTAAAGGAGTGCGGGGACATTCGTATTTCTCATGTTATACGAGCGCACTAACAGCTGTTGTGAGGCGGGGACGCTTTGCCTCCCCTCGCTCTCCCACTCTCCCCTCTGCCACATCGCCCCTCACCCACGCTCTGCTCCACACCCCTCAGATTTACTCTTCCAGCAAGAGAGATAAAGAAGTAGGGGACACTTGAGCGTCCTAGGGAACAGTGTCAGTGCAGGTTAGGGCAGGTCAGCAAGACAGCAGAAGGTGCCGGGTCGGAGCTGGCACTGTGGGGGTGAAGCCGGAGGGAGACGTGGCACCACCGCGATGATTACTGGCTTGCACACACACACACACACATCAATGGTGTAAACTCCACATGCGTTGACGCATTGTGGGAAATGGCTTCTTGTTTGTTTCTCTCTCCTACTCTCCGCCACTCTTATTCTCTCCCTCCCCCTCTCCCTCCCTCACTTTCATTTTGTATCGACCTTTGTCTCTCTTCCTTCGTTGTCATTATTGCCAGGCTTGTTACTTCTTTCTTTTTGTTTGATTACTGCGTGTCACTAATAGCAAACCTTCCCCTCATCCCCCTCATCTCCTTTGTCCTAAAGAAGGTTTGAAGTTGATGTTTTACGATGAAGGTCAGATACTACCGCGGCGCTGTCAATACCTCGTCTGGGAAGCGTAGGCATACACGGGCGGGGGAGAAGGAGGGGGGAGGGGAGGGGAGGGGCCCTCTCGGCGTTCACTTTCTATCGTCATGATTATCGGTTTTTGTTATTCATCTCGTTTGACGTTTTGCGGTTCGTTAATGTGTATCACAGGCAAGGCCTTGTTAATTGAGCGCTTGCAGATATCGGCTTGGTTATCGCCCGGGACTGACGGGTTAGAGATCCAAGGCTCAACACATGGGATAAGTAGTGTTCGGAGATGATGCATTGAAACTGCTCGGTAGTAGAGGGGGGGGGGGGAGAAGAAGTTGAATTGGAAGGTAGTAAAAGGAAGGAAGACAACTGAAGGAAGCGGAAATGATAGGAGAGTCAGCTTTTCAGCCACACGACAACCCATTCGAAGGCGTAGATCCCCCATTTTTCTCTCTCACTTTCTCTCTCTATCTCCCTCTCCCTCCCTCTCTCTCCCTCCCTCCCTCCCTCCCTCCCTCCCTCCCTCCCTCCCTCCTCCTCCTCTCTCCCTTTTTCTCTCTATCCGTCTCCTGAAATACTACGTAAACTAAAACAAGGGTAAAGGCATAAAAAGGCCACGGAAGAATGTAGCAACATTTACCTCTTTCTCTCGGTCGAAATACCCAGCGGCTTTTGCCATCGATCACCCGATGTACGCACTCCAGCCGTGGCGTGTGATGCGTACTCTGAACGCTCCCCCTGCCTCTCTACCCCCCCCCCCTCCCCCTCCCCCCGCCGTGGCCGAACTTGGACAATTTTGGATAATCGATAATTTCAGGTAATCGGTGTTATTTATTTGTTTTGTTCCGGAGTCTGATAAATCAGCATAAAGGGATACAGTTACGGTAGTGTTTTTGATTTATTTGATCGCCTTATCAGGATAAAAAAAAAGATAAATGAGAACAGGATAGTTAATCCGAAGAATAATGTGCGTGGCATTCTCGGAAGAGGCGTTAGTAAAGTACAGGTTATGGAGGCCTGTGGATCGGTTGTGTTGTGTGCGATGTGGAGGAATGTGCATGTTTGGTGTAGATGTTTTGCGATGTTTTATGGGAAATGGGTTTATTAAAAACAAAAAAAACAACGTTTTTTCGAAGTTTAACGGATTTTTTTTTAGAGGAATATTAGTATTTTTCGCAGTCATATGCAAAACGTGTTTCTTTTGTTAAGAGATAATCATTCTGGTATTAGGTGTTCTTTGTCTGTGTGGATACGTGTATATATGGATATTGTATGTATCCATATGTGTGCAGGTGAATGTTTAAGACTGACTGCCTTGTCTTTGTTTAAGTCTGTATGAGTCGGCTTCTCCCCCCCCCCCTTCCCCACCTCACCCCGACCCCCTCTTCTTCCTCCCGAACCCGACTCACCTGGACTGCGCCATCGATTTGGTTTATTGTGGTGCAACTTGCAAACGTTGAGCGAACACGAGTGCACGTGGCTAGGTGATGGGCGGGGTCAGGCGGGAGGTTGGAAACAGGGGACATTTGGTTGAAAGAAGGCATATCTAAAGTGCAGGAATGGTAACACACACACACACACACGCACACACACACACACACACACACACACACACACACACACACACACACACACACACACACACACACACACACACACACACACACACACACACATACATGCACATACACACACACTCACACACTCACACACTCACACACCCATCCACCCACTCAACCACCCACTCTCTCACCTATACCCGGAGCGAGCGTGAACTTGATAGTTAATAATGGATGATACAACACACACTCCGACACAACACCCTTGGCGGAGTTCTGAGAAGTGGTCATGTCGTCCTCGAGGTCATTGTGCGTCCACTCGGCTTCACTAGTGTGCTTTTGCTTCGTCTTTGTCTGAAAGCCTTCGGATGCTTGTTGACTCTTGTGGACTTGCATGGAAACACAAAGGAGAAGGAGAGATACAGGCATGTAGGCAGACAGGCAGGCAGGCTGGCAGGCAGATATAAAAGTAGACACAGTCAAAACCATAGTCGGACAGAGGGAAACCCTTGAAAAATAGAGAGCCGATACACATACATCCTCATAGAAGGTACAGGTTTCCTTATGACAATGGTAAGCCATCCTTTCCCCGCACCTCTCACCCCCGTCACGGAACAGGGTATCAGTGCGCGGCCAAAGGTTAGGCAAGCGTGGTTATTTCGGGTTAGTTATTGCGATCTAAGTGTTCATTGTTCTCCGCCAGTTATTGTTTTCCCCGTCATGTTGGAACAGCCCAATGTTCACGTGCGATTAGATGGTAACGTGACACAACGTTCTCTAGCAGGAACAGGTGCCCTTTGGGGGCGATGGTGAACTGGTGTGTGTGTGTGTGTGTGTGTGTGTGTGTGTGTGTGTGTGTGTGTGTGTGTGTGTGTGTGTGTGTGTGTGTGTGTGTGTGTATGTGTATGTGTCTGTGTATGTGCCTATGTTTGTGTGTGTGTGTGTGTTTATGCGTGTGTGTATGCATATGTTTACATGTAAAGACATTCTACAGATTAAATTTTGATTCCTCGTATCCATTATAGGACCTTGCTCTAGAAAAGAATATCTCTGATGAAACCTTCGATCAAATCTCATTGAGCATTAGATCCCCGCCCTAAGGAGCCACATCCGAAGAGAAGAAAAATAATGACGCGGGGATTCCTTGGCTCTTTCCTCGAATTAGGCAGAGCAGAGTCTCCACAGGGATTTCTGCCTCACAGGGCTAAGACTCCCTCCGCTTCGCTTCATCGGCCTCTCGCTCGGCTATGGACACCGTGTGTGTGTGTTTGTGTGTGTGTGTGTGTGTGTGTGTGTTTGTGTGTGTGTGTGTTTGTGTGTGTGTGTGTGTGTGTGTTTGTGTGTGTGTGTGTGTGTGTGTGTGTGTGTGTGTGTGTGTGTGTGTGTGTGTGTGTGTGTATGTGTGTGTGTGTGTGTGTGTGTGTTTTCCTCTATGTGTTTGTGATCTTTATTGAGAGGATTATTAAAGAAGACATTTCCTCTTGGAATGGCAATAATTTCTCAAAGGAAATCAAGCAAACTATGGGGGACATTCCGCCATCTTTGTTGTTGATTTGCAATTTGGAAGTCTCTAACTTATTCACTGATCGTTGAGTTGTTCTCGATGCTTTTGTTAATGTTGCTTTTTGCATTGTTGTTGCTGTCGCTGCTTTTATCATTATTATTATTTTTATTATTATTGTTATTATCATTATTGCTGCTATTATTGTCATTAATATTATTATTATTATTATCATTATCATTATTATTATTGTTGTTGTTATTGTTATTATTATTATTAGTAGTAGTATTAGTATTATTGTTATTATTATTATCATTATGATTATCATTGTCATTATTATTGTCATCATTATAATTTTCATCATCTTCAATTGCTAATGTTAGTAGTTTTATGTTTGTATTGGATATGTAAAGACGATCTAATCTGTTTTCCTTCTTTTGCAGGTATGTTGATCCGTTCCGTGAGGCTCCATCAGGAAACAATGATACGTAAACAGAGGGAGTAAGTGAATGTGAGAGAGAGAGAGAGAGTATAAGAGATGGAGAGTGAGTATAAGAAAGAGCGAGAGATAATATAAGAGATGGAGAGAGTATGAGAGAGAGAGAGAGAGAGAGAGAGAGAGAATGTAAGAGATGGAGAGAGAGTAGAGTATAAGAGAGAGCGAGAGAGAATGTAAGAGCTAGAGAGAGAGTATAAGAGAGAGCGAGAGAGAGTGTAAGATTAAGAAAGAGTATACGAGAGAGAGAGAGGTGGGGGGGGGGGAGGTCAACGCCGCCACATGCCGCCAGGAAAAGCATTCAGCTTCTTCAGTTACAAAAATGCGTTAAGTGTGAAGTTTCGCCTTATTTTATTCCCTTGAAAATTATATATATATATATATATAATTTTCCTGTGCAATATATGTGGTAACCTTATCATACTGCAAGTGGTCCTCAGTTTGAATGTCCAGCTCTATTTCCGATATATATATAT
>BOPN01000812.1:120000-127500 GCA_017312705.2 Penaeus japonicus
TGTTTCCCTTTGAAAAAAGGGTCTGATTCTGTTTGTGAGTTAGAAATAACAAATGTTATTTTTTCTCCCCTCAGGTAAGAACAGCGAGACAGCAGGCCAGGCGCCACAGAAGGGCTCAGGCGGAGTGTCCATGAGTGCGTGTCAAGGGTGTGTAAGTATGTGGAAGTATGACTGAGGACATGGCTGCTAGTATGAGGCCATTGGTGCTGCGAACTACGCGTGGATACCTTGCTTCTAATTCGTTTTTTTTCCTTTATTTTACTCTCTTAATTGATTCCTTTATTTTTCTTCCTCCTTTTAACTCTTCTACGCCTCCTTTTCCTCTTTTTTTTCTTTTTTTTTTGTTCCTACTCCTCGTCGGTGGCGTGTCCCCCAATCCGCGTGTCCTCCATTTGCATCTAAACAGAAACTGAAAGTTTAACCTCTGAGAAATTAGATCAGACAGCTTCTTTGAGTACCTCCGCCAGCCGCCTACCCTTCCTTCTCCTCTCCTCCAGCTCTCTTCGTTTGTCCGTTTCATCGACTTTGTTTTTTTTCCGTCTGCCCCTTTTATCTTCTCATATTGCTCCTTCGTGGTTGCTTCCTTCTCTTCCTTGTCCTTTTCCTTTACCTTCACCTTCACCTTCACCTTCACCTTCACCTTCACCTTCACCTCCTCCTCCTCCTCCTCCTTCTCCTCCTTCTCCTCCTCCTCCTACTTCTTCTTTTCCTCACCTTTCCCTCCTGCGTCCCTCCCTCTTCTTCGTCTTTCCTTCCCCTTCTTGTCATTTCTTCTGCGTTGGCGGAAGGCGATCACCGAAGAACCAGGACATTTGCCGTTGATTCCGTTGATTCAATTATTCATAAACCGATAGCGCTGCACATCCTGGTGGACGCGGCCCTAAGCCACGCGCCGGGCCCGGAAACACGTTCCCTCGCCCTCGCCTCCGTTGGTTTACACGTGGCTTCGTGCAGACAGACACGAGACACGACCGTGCACGTATCTGCTAACAAACGCGTACATATATACACATCACCCACGTGTGTATGTATCATCTACTTGCATACGCATACATTCAACATACATATATCAGTAATGCATGGAGAAACATACACATACACATAATTCAGACACACACACACACACACACACACACACACACACACACACACACACACACACACACACACACACACACACACACACACACACACACACACACTCTCTCTCTCTCTCTCTCTCTCTCTCTCTCTCTCTCTCTCTCTCTCTCTCTCTCTCTCTCTCTCTCTCTCTCACACACACTCACACACTCACTCACTCACTCACTCACTCACTCACTCACTCACTCACTCACTCACTCACTCACAAACAAACAAATCTATTTTCACCAAAGACAAAAGAATCGTATATCCACCCTCGGAACAAACACACAAAAAATACCCTAATGCAATTTCTCAAGTTTAAATCACGTAATGGGGATCCGTGCTCCCCTTAACCCCCATCCCCTTTACCTCTCCCTCCCCTCCCCACACGCCCCTGATTACCCCTAACTCAGGAAGCCCCGCCCTGTCAGTGTCTGTTTTTTTTCCCTCGCACTTTTTATTTTCCTTCTTTTTTCTTGAATGGACCCGCCCTTGTTGTGTTCATTAACACTATTAATCCCCATTGGCCACGCAAACCCAAGGTAACCCGAACGCCTGCCCTTTGAGAGACCTTTTTCGGGCGGAAGGTATGGTGGAGGAGGAGGGGGAAAGAATTAGTGTATGGTTTTGGTTTCGGATATGTGTTTTTGTTTTTATTGTGCTTATATATCTTAAAAATGATTTTGATTGCGCCTGTGGCATGTTCTTCGTGGTAATATGCTTATATTGTTTTTACTATTTTTATACCAGTTGCAGTAGTAATAGTAGTAGTAGTTAAAGCTCCTCGGATCCTACCTCGGCGGCCGGTGACTCACTAGTTTCTGAATTAATTATCAGTCTTAGTTTAATCAAAGCATCATAATAAGCACTCATATAAGAAGAGGTGGAGATCCTTTGATCTTAGGCCTAGCATCCCCCAAGTGGCATGAAGAGGAGGAGCTCGCTAGGAGGCGGGGAGCTCATTTCCGAGGGGAAATGTTGGTTTAGGGGAGGGGGTAGATAGGGAGATGGGGGAACTTGGCCCCCCTGTGCTAGGAGTTCATCTTGGGATCAAAAGGGGCGAATGCTCGGCTTCCCGCACGGAAGACTTTCTTCGGAGAAAGAGGAGGAGAAGGGGATCAAGAAGGACAAGAATAAGAAGAAGGAGAAGGAGGTGAGGGATGATGGTGATGAAATGGTCGAGAAATGTATAAGAGAAATATAGAAAGACATGATAAAAGAGAAGGAAAAAAAGAAAAGGCGAAAGATGAGACTGAGGAGCTGAAATAAATAATAATTAGGCACAGCAGACATGAAGCAAAAGAAAGGAGGAAGACAGTAGGGAGGCCTCCCCTTAGCCCTTCCCCATAAACACCTCTTCAGTCACACTCCCTAAGCCTTTCCCCTTGCCGTGCCGCCGAGACATTAAAGTTGTGTGCATGTATGGCAAATGTACACCCTCAGTTATGATGTGATGAAGACACCGTCGCCCCCCCCCCCCCTACCGTCTCTGCATGCCGGTGGACACCCCCTATGGCTGTGGATTTTTTTTATACGCCAGAGGGTCGTTTTGTTGGAATAGCTGATGTCTGGATCAGTACTTTGGCTGGATAATTACCATGTTATTAAGGCTGTAATATATCCAGTGTGGACGCTGGCTTTAATGGTCATTTTTTTTCTTTCCTTTTTTGGACGAGGGAAAGGGAGAAGTATGAAGAGGGGGTAAAGGGGAGGGAAATAGGGAAAGGGGTAGAAGGAGGATATAGGGGAGGGGGAAAACAGAGGTAAATGAGCGACGAAAGGTGGGGGAGGGGATTGGGATGGAGGAAAGGGAGACGTAAGTTTAAAGGGAGATGTACGACAAACGGAAGGAAATAGGGGAGGAGGAAGGGAGAAGTAAGGGGCCTGTGAAAGGGGAAAGTAGTGACGGCGGAAAGGGTAAGTGACTGCGGGGAAAGATGGGAAATGAGGATAGGGAAGAGGGAAGAGGGTATTCTATTGTACTTCCACGCGATGGTTTACGTACCGGAAAGGCCGTTTGGCTCGAACAGTGGCTTCGAGAGAGGAACCGAGCCGAAAGGACTGCATTATGGAAAGTTATCTCATTAGAATGGCAGGTCAGCCTACTGGAGAGTTCTATTGAGCGAGGGGAATGGTAGTGAGTGGAAGGGTCTTATTGGCTTCATTTGGGAGAGTTGTCGAGTGGAAAGTCCGGATTAGCTTTTCATTGGGATGGTATTTTCCCTGTTCTTTGGTGGTTGATCTCTTTGGTTGGACTCCACTACCGCGATGTAGAATTTGATAGTTCGTGTTGTGAAAGAAGGCACTCCTCATTTCCGGACAATGGACACGCACGCAAATTCATTTCTTTCTTTCTCTCTCCCTCCCTCCCTCCCTCCCTCCCTCCCTCCCTCCCTCCCAAATCCCTCTCTCCCCTTTCCCCCTCCCTCCCCCTCCCTCCCCCTCACACACACACACACACACACACACACACACACACACACACACACACACACACACACACACACACACACACACACACACACACACACACACACACACACACACACACACACACACACACACACACACACACACACGCACACACATACACATACACACACACACACACACACACACACACACACACACACACACACACACACACACACACACGTCCCCCTAGGGATATAGCACGTGGCTATCCAAACGGACAGTGCTCTCATTATCCACTTGGCGGAGGTGTCGTGAGGCGCTGCAGCTGCCGGGGTTGAGACCAGGCCAGGATACTATGTGGAAATGTTGCAATCGTTTTATCTTATTCAATTGTCTAAGCGCAACGGGAGTCGCCTCATTGCCCAGCACGCACGGTCCTTGGTGGGATCTGGTGGAATGCACACGCCAGCACGCACGGGACTCGCGTGGCCAGTGGGCGTGTGGGTTGCGGTGAGGCTAGATTTGTTGTTGTTGGTGGTGGTGATGGTGTGTGTGTGTGTGTGTGTGTGTGTGTGTGTGTGTGTGTGTGTGTGTGTGTGTGTGTGTGTGTGTGTGTGTGTGTGTGTGTGTGTGTGTGTTTGCAAAGCGTGTGCTAAACCGTGCCGTGGAATCCTAAATCAGTTTTGAGAATGAATTTGACTGCTTGTAAACGCTCTGCCTGTCATTCACGAGTTCCGAATACGTGCTTCACGTAGACCACTATAGTTGAGACTTAGAATCAAGGCTATTTTTAGTGCGTGATATCTATCTATCAGTCTCTCCCTCCCTCTCTCTCTCGCTCTTTCTCTCTCTCTCTCTCTCTCTCTCTCTCTCTCTCTCTCTCTCTCTCTCTCTCTCTCTCTCTCTCTCTCTCTCTCTCTCTCTCTCTCTCTCTCTCTCTCTCTCTCTCTCTCTCCCTCTCTCCCTCTCTCTCTCTCTCTCTCTCTCTCTCTCTCTCTCTCTCTCTCTCTCTCTCTCTCTATATATATATATATATATATATATATATATATATATATATATATATATATATATATACATATATATATGCATATATATATATATATATATATATACATATATATATATATATATATATATATATATATATACACATCTATACATGCATACATGTATACTTGCCTAAATACATGATTTACAGTTCGTAATTCACACGCGCATAAATCCACGCGTCTACTTTTATTCGATATGCAAAGACCCAGTTGCAGGTTCCTCGCCGCATGCAGGACGGGAGAAGAGACTCAGCCTTGTTCGTTGAATAAAACATTATCTTAGATGTGGTTTCAGGTCCGCCAGAAAGCTGTTTTCCGCCACGCTGTCTCTTGCGCTGAAATGGGATCTGGAAAGGACGTTTTACCCCATCTTGTGCTCTCGCTCTCCCGTGCTATCTCTTTCTGTTTCTCTCCTTCTTTCTCTCACTCTCTCTCTCTCTCTCTCTCTCTCTCTCTCTCTCTCTCTCTCTCTCTCTTTTTCTCTCTCTCTCTCTCTCTCTCTCTCTCTCTCTCTCTCTCTCTCTCTCTCTCTCTCTCTCTCTCTCTCTCTCTCTCTCTCTCTCTCTCTCTCTCTCTCTCTCTCTCTCTCTCTCTCTCTCTCTCTCTCTCTCTCTCTCTCTCTCTCTCTCTCTCTCTCTCTCTCTCTCTCTCTCCCCCTCTCTCCCTCTCTCTCTCTCTCTCTCTCTCTCTCTCTCTCTCTCTCTCTCTCTCTCTCTCTCTCTCTCTCTCTCTCTCTCTCTCTCTCTCTCTCTCTCTCTCTCTCTCTCTCTCTCTCTCTCTCTCTCTCTCTCTCCCTCTCTCTCTCCCTCTCTCTCTCTCTCTCCCTCTCTCTCTCTCTCTCTCTCTCTCTCTCTCTCTCTCTCTCTCTCTCTCTCTCTCTCTCTCTCTCTCTCTCTCTCTCTCTCTCTCTCTCTCTCTCTCTCTCTCTCTCTCTCTCTCTCTCTCTCTCCCTCCCTCTCTCTCTCTCCCTCTCTCTCTCTCTCTCTCTCTCTCTCTCTCTCTCTCTCTCTCTCTCTCTCTCTCTCTCTCTCTCTCTCTCTCTCTCTCTTGCTTTCCCTATTTATTTTATTGTTTGACTCCCATCGCCAAGCAGAGTTTCTGGAATCGTCTCTTGTCAAGCGGGAGTTGCCGCCGTGTTGTGCCACCGGCGGCGTTGTTGCTCGCTCATGTACCATGAGCGTGCCTCGTTAAAATTAATGTCCCCCCTCTGCTAAATGACCTTTTAGTGGCGGGAGTGCGCACACCCCCTTTAACCTTCTACCCCCCCCCCCCCTTTCTCATATTTTCTCTTGGTTTCAAATTGACTTCTTTCGCCATTGCTGATGCGTCTTATCTTCTGTTATCTGTTCGTTTCTGTCGTTTATTGATTTCTTGGGTAAATGTGTTTTCATCGCTTTTCTCTTCAGCTGTTTCCTTTTATCCCTCGTTCTCTTTTGACTTTTCTCCTCCCTTTTTCCTCTTCTTCCGTCTTCAAAAGCTTCATGTGAGAGTTATTATCTTATTTGGAATTTTGGAGTGGTAGGGCGGAAAGGTGGGGGGGGGGGCATAGGTCCACTCCCCCTCTTCCTTCATGTTGCGCCACGTCTTCATCCGAAGCACAGAAGTGTTAGAATCAGCTAAAGGAAGGAGGTTGGGTGCCGTTTTTTCAGCGGCTTTAAAACGCTCCCCTTTTCTTTCTGTGATCTACGTTTTGCCCCCTTATTTTCTTTTCATCTCCCCCCCCCTCCTTTCCTCTTTCTCCTTTCCCCCTTTTTTTCCCCTCGCGCGCACCCCCCCTCCCTCCCCCTACCTCCGTCTAGCCGAAGAGTCACGTGAGAGTACCAACACGTGGCCCCAAGGTAGGGTGTGTGTAATAGCAGTCCTCGTACTCTGGCACCCTCCGCCTCAGGATCCACGGAAGAAAGAGGGAAGGAAGGGGAGGAGGGAGGGATATGGCAAGGAATTGAAGGGGATAGAGAGAAGGTCAAGACAAAGCGAGGGAAGTAGGTGGAGGGAAGGAGGAAGGGATAAGGCAAGTGTTGGAGCATCGGTGTTGACAGTGTGAGGATGTGAAGAGATTCAGTTCGTGAGCGTGAAAGTCTTTTAGATTCGAGTGCTGTAGGGTTAGGAAGGGAGGGGGAGAGGGGGGAGTGCAGGATTCGGCTCCGTTGCGTGGGCGGGTAGATCAAAGGATTTTGAATAAGGGTCGCTTTTTGTCCGACCGGCCGCTGAGAATGGGTGCTGGCTGTGGCATAATAGCCACGGATTTGTTAACGGGGTGATGTTGATGGTAATCAGTATGCTATTACTATATAGATACTTATCAAATCTGTATCGAGATTCATTGCCACAACAGTAACTGGAACGACATTCTTGGAAGTATTTTTATCATTATCTATTTTTTTTATTATTATTTATGCTATCTCATCCCGTTGGACCTTTAGTCTGGCAACGCAGCCTTCATCATGCCCATTCTCAAGGCAGTGAAATCAAATCTGACTGGATGTTGCGTTTGTTTACATTAATTTCGTTGTTGTTTAAAATGCCAGAGTAGTTTTTTTTGCATCATTCATGGTGTGTCTAACGCTCACGAAGAAGGGGGGAGAGGTGGATGGAGAGAGAGATGGGGAGAGAGGGAGGGAGGGAGGGAGGGAGGGAGAGAGAGGGAGAGAGAGGGAGAGAGAGGGAGAGAGAGGGAGAGAGAGGGAGAGAGAGAGAGAGAGAGAGAGAGAGAGAGAGAGAGAGAGAGAGAGAGAGAGAGAGAGAGAGAGAGAGAGAGAGAGAGAGAGAGAGAGAGAGAGGGAGAGAAAGGGAGGAAGAGGGAGAGAAGGAGGGAGGGAGGGAGGGAGAGAGAGACTAAGGGAGGGAGGGAGAGAGAGACTGAGGGAGAGAGGGAGGGAGAGAGTGAGTGAGTGAGTGAGTGAGTGAGTGA
>BOPN01000812.1:132500-137500 GCA_017312705.2 Penaeus japonicus
CCCAACCCCCCGACTCCCCACTCCCCATTCCGAACTCCCAGCCTTACTCCCAACCCGCAACTCCCAACTCCCACTCCCCAGCCCCTTACCACTCCCAACCCGCAACTCCCAACTCCCACTCCCCAGCCCCTTACCACTCCCAACCCGCAACTCCCAACTCCCACTCCCCAGCCCCTTACCACTCCCAACTCCCAACTCCCACTCCCCAGCCCCTTACCACTCCCAACCCCCAACCGTCCATCCCCATCTGTTTCCCCTTTAGTGAGGCAGAAGTAGAGTTGGATCCCAACCGAGGCACAGTAGCTCCCCTTTAAAACTGTGTAGCCTTGAGACTTACTGGGGAGGCTGAGGGAAGCAACTCTTCTCTGCCACCTCTCTCTCTTCCCTCCCTCTCTCTCTCCTCTCCTCTCCTATCCTTTACCCTCACCCCCTCTACACTCTTCCTGCGATCTCTTCTTCCCATTCCTCCCCTTCCCTCCCCTCCCCTCCCTTCCCTTTCTTCTTCTCGCTTGGTTCGACTTCCCTTGCCTTTCCTTTTCTCACTTGTTTTTTAGCCCGGTATTCTTGTTTTTATATCTTTTAGATATTTTTATCTCTCCTCCGTCTCTTTCCATGTATATATATAAATATATATATATTTAATATATATATTATATATATATATACATATATATACACACATTTATGTGTGTGTTTGTTTATCTTTATTTCACCTTTCTATGTGTTCCTTATGTGTTCTTTTTTCAGAGTTCACCTACTTTTCTCCTTAACCCATACTTCTGTCTCTCTCTCTCTCTCTCTCTTTCTCTTTCTCTCTCTCCATCTCCCACTCTCTTTCTCTCTTCCTCTCTTCTTTCTCCCCCTCTACCCCTCCTTCTCCCTTTATCCTCCTTCTCTCCTCCTCTCCCCATCACCTCCCCCTTCCCCTTCCCCCTCCAATATGAACCCTGCTCGTATCCCTTTACTAGAGTTGAAATCTGGGACTAACAAATCCAATGTGGGAAAAAAATGTGTGTCCTTGTCACACGAGCAACATCTCGCACCTGATTGGTCATTCGCGCGTGTGTTGATAACTCGACGTCTGAGCCAATCACACAGCTGAGCCCTCTTTTTTTGGTGCCCCCCCCCCCCCTTAGTTTGTTGGAATTTCTTGCCCGCCGTTTTTTTTGGGGGCTACTCTTTCGCTTCCTGATTGAAATGGTTTCGTGGTTTCTGACTTTTTTTTCTTTTTTAGTCTCTTTCCCTCGTCTTGGTTTATTTTATTTTGTTTTATTATTTTTCTTCATTGTGAGTCTTTGCCTATTGTCAGCGTTTAAGGTAGATATGGTATGTATGCCTGTCACTTCAGATATCTGTTTTGACAATTCTCTTTTTTAGGCGCCTGTATCCAATACTTATTCTATCTGCTTTTCTCTCTTCTTATTTTAATGTTTCTAAAATGTCAAGTGTTTATTGGCCTTTAACTTGAGATTGCTGGAGGATCTGAAGCCTTTTTGGACGTGATGGGTTGAAGGTTGAAGAGCCTCATTGCAGACTTTAAAAATGTCGCGTTTATATTTTCAGCGACATAAACATCGCGGCCTCGCTTAACTTTGGCTGAAAGTTGCTGAAAAATGTATTGTTTTTTACAAATATTGGTCTTTTTATCTAGAATGTTAACTGTCGCTGTCGGGCGGGCGGTGATGGTAATGACGGAAATATTTAAAAATTGTTTGTTTTTGTGTTCCCCAACTTTCAACGGCATAGTCGGTTTCACGATGTCGTTTTGCTTTAACAATAATAGCACTGAATCCAAGAGAAACCTTTATTGTCTTTATATCTATGATTAATATTCGGTCCTGCCTACTGAGCTGTATCGACAACATGTTAGTCGAAGAACCAAGTAAACACAAAGCGAACCGGCAAACTTTGAACCAGAAGTTACAGCGTCGGCCATGTTCCCTTGGGCGGGGGTTAGGGGTAGGGGGGCACAGGTAGTTAACTCGGCGTCGGAGTTAACTCAGTCTATTGGGCAGTTATCTCGTTGCCTTGGGCTCAACGCGTTAACAGTCGCCGAGGTATAGAGAGAGTGAAGCCTGGCGCCGTCGGTTCTTAGAAACTTCATATAAGCCGAAGGTGTCAAATCTTTGGAGGGTTTATATATATACATATAGATAGATAGATAGATAGATATAATGTGTGTTTCTAAATGCACGTATAATACAACCTCAGCCACCACCTACTACAGCTACCACTATTACAACTACTACTACAATAACTAATATCACCGTTGATGATCGTGTATGCTTTGAGTTGCCGGATAGTAAGGGGGGTGGAGGTGGATAGAAGGGGACCCCTTTCGAAGCTTTACTCTTTTAAGGTGAGGATATGAGGGTAATTATGAGGACCCGAGCATATCCCTTTCTCTCTCTCTCACTTCGAGACCCATTGTGTCTGCCCTTTGTTTATACAAGGCGTCTGCTGGCTATTTGCGTTCCCCTCTTCAATGGGTCTTCGAGGGATGGGGGTAGAGGGTAGAGGGACGGTGGATGGGGTATGGACTATCCGACTGAGACTGAGAGAGTTAGAGAGAGATGACTGAAAGATACTGATAGGAATAGATGCAGGTAGAGAGAGATTGTTTGTTTATCTGTTAGATAGCTCTCTCTCTCTCTCTCTCTCTCTCTCTCTCTCTCTCTCTCTCTCTCTCTCTCTCTCTCTCTCTCTCTCTCTCTCTTACTTGATTGTCTGCTCTGTTGATTTTCTCCCTCATCCGCCTTCCCATCCTGGTCTTCCGTCTTCATCATATATTTTTTTTATTATTCAAAAATACCATCCCCCCTCTAATTTCCCCCACGTCTTTTGTCCTCCACGTTCTTTTTCTCGCTTTACCCTTTGGCGTTTTAAAACCCCTCGCTAATGCCCCCCTTCTTTCGTAATGGGTCATTCTTCGTGTTTTCGTTTCTCACTTCTTTCTCGTCTCCTGCCCTTTCTCCCCTCACTCACTCTGGGCCCCATTAAATAGCGCTTACTTGTCTTGCTCTTACTTACTCGTATTCTTCCTCTTTTTCTTTATTTTTCATTCGCTCTTTTTTTTTCTTTTCTTTTATTTTTTGCTTCAGGCGGTTTATTCCCGTCTGAAGTTTGTTCTTCCTTCTCTCTTTCCTTCACTCACAGTTTTTTTTTAGTAACGGTAACAGATTTATTCTCTCATTCTCGCTCGCTCGCTCTCCCATCTCCCTCTTCCTCTCACTCCTTCCATCCCCCACTCCCTTCCCCTCCCCTACTTCTTCCCTCCTTCCTTTCCTTCCCTACACCCTTCTATTTATCACCCTCTTTCTCCTCCCCTCCTTCTTTCATCCCTCTCTTTCATCCTCCCTTCCTCCCTCCCTCCCTCGTGCTCCCTTTCCCTCCCTCTCGCTCTCCTCATCTCCGGTCCCGTTTTCCTGGTCGTAACGGTCGCACATGTCACAGTAATGTTTCTGTTTACCCTAATGACCCCTTGTCTACCTTCAAGCCTGTTTTTTTTTCTCTTTCTCTGCCTCTCTTTCTCGTCTCCCCTGTGTCCCTTCTTTCGATTTTTGTCCCTTTGCCTCCCTTCCCTTGTAATTCCTCTCCGGATTTAGTTCCTTTCTTACTTTTTCTCCTTGACTTTGTTTCTCTCTTTATTATTTACCTCTTTATTATCTATTTTTGGCTGGTTCTTTTTTTATAGTTTAGTCTCCCCACACTTATAGATCTTTTTTACCCTTTTTTAATTTTCTAACATATTCTTGGACCTTTTTATATATCTCTACTGCCATCCCATTTTTAGCCTCTCTATTCTTCTTATTTTGATTAATTCCTTCATCCTTTTTTCTTTTTTTTCAACCCTTCTATCCTCTTCCATCCTGGTCACTCTCTCCATCACCTCATTAGCCCGTCTTCCATTTTCTTTGCATTTTAAACCCTTCTTCTCCCAATGTTTAACTTCTCTTTATCTTTTTTTTTTTTTTTTTTTTTTTTTTTAGCTTCTTACACTCTTTCCCTCCTTTAGCATATCTGTCCTCCCCTTCTTTATAAGTCTTTCTTCTCTTTCACCTCCCCCCTCCTGTCTTCACCTTCCCCCACCCCCTTTACGCTCCTTGCCATGTTTCGCGTCCAGGTGCAATTAAACAGATGATGTCTTTCAGTCGTGGCGTAGGTTATGGCTGCCGGGCTACTGCAGTACGGCAGTAGGTTGTTGTTGAGGGTGATTTGATAGTTCGTTCGTTTGTGCGTTCATTTTTCTCTTGTGAATTTGTAAATCTATCTGTCTCCCTCCCTCCTTCCCTCATTCTCTCCCTTCCTATCTCTCTCTCCCTCTCCCTCCCTCCCTCCCTCACTCTCCCTCCCTCCCTTTCTCCCTCCTTCCACACTCGCTCTCTCTTATACTCAAAAGGAAACCAAGTTGCAGCAGCAGTTATTGTTTGTTTATGGTGTACGCTGGCATACTTAAGTATTATTTTTTTTGTGTCTTTGAGAATTTTTGTTTTGGACGAAACCAAGGCCTCCAGCTGTGATTCCAGTGCTAGTTCGTGAATATTTGATTAATTTGACGTGGGTGGCAGCTGTTCACTTCACTGGAAATTTGTTCCTAACTGTTTCCTCCACGTAATCGGGTTATCTGTAGATTCTAATAAAGCTTGTACAATGGATGCCACTTCACATAAACATGGATAATAGTTCCTGACGACAAGTTATAATTGACTTTAGAAACACATTAGAATCACATGTTCCGCAACAGGGAATGAAACATAAATCTTAGATGAATCACAAGGCACAGTGTGTTATTATATAAATCTTAGAGTTTGAGAGCTCCCTCTCCTTCCCTTCCTTTTCTGCCTTCAACTCCTCCCCGTCCTCTCCTCGCCTCATCTTTCCTCAAAAGAATCTCGAAGGTCGGAAGCAGGCTTTTCTATCTCGCAGCAGCAGAGTCTCTCTCTCTCTCTCTCTCTCTCTCTCTCTCTCTCTCTCTCTCTCTCTCTCTCTCTCTCTCTCTC
>BOPN01000812.1:142500-145000 GCA_017312705.2 Penaeus japonicus
GTCTGAGTTGCATGGAGCTGCACACTCTTAAGGGAGAGGAGGAGGGGGGGAGGCAAGAGGGGGAAGAGGGGTGTCCTTGAACGGGGAAGTGTCGGCGTGTATAATAAAAGATCACGTCACGACTGAGTTGAGTTTACTTCTTTGCCTGTTTCTTATATTTCTCTTTTTCTCTTCCGTTTCTATCTTCTTTCTTTTACTGGAACTTTTTTTCTGGTCCATTTTGCTTTGTTTTTCTTTGTTTTGCCTAGATCCTCGTACATTATTTTCTTTTACTTAATTTTTATTATTTTTATTCATTATTTTTATTTTTGCCTATCCTGATATTATATTGTCTCACGGTTCCAGTTGTTGTTCCTGATGAATCCATACGTTTAGGTAAAAGGAGGAGAGGGAATGGATAAGGAGGAGAAAGAAGAAGAATGCGAATGAGAAGGAGAAGGATAGGGGGGGGGGGTGGAAAGAAGGGGTCGGGAGAGTTAGGGAGATGGGAAGAGGAATGGAGAGAGGAAGAGGAGGGTGAGATAGAGGGTAATGGGAAGGGAAAAAAGAAGAAGTGAAAGAGGAGTAGGGGGGAGGGGAATAAAAAAGGGGACAGGGGTTTGCCAGGTCGTCGTCGTATCGGGTCAGGGGGAACTATGCCGTTCTGCTTCACGTGACTCGAACTCCTCGGTGAAGGTCAGAGGTGAAGCTTCGTCTTGTTTTGCATTTGTGTTTCTTTGTTTTTATTTAGTCTTTTTCTTTTGATTCTTTGTTTGTCTGTTTTTGCTTATCAGTATTGTATATATTTATTTAATGAGCGTCTTTTTGCTTTCTTGTTTCGCTTTCGTTTTTTCCATCCCTCTCTTTCTCTTTCTCTTTCTCTTCATACATCCTTTCTGTTCTTCTCGCGCTTGTCAGGGCTCAGGGATTGGACGGGGGAGGTAGTGGGGGGGGGGGTCTTGTTACACTGATTATTATATCAATATTCATTTTCATCAGGCTACTCTCAGGGACGCCACTGCCAAGCGCTCGATGTGTGCCTCTTTGTTTTTGCTGTGCAGTGTGACTGGACATTTATTTATTTATTTATTCAATCTATGAAGATTGTCTGTAGTTCTTGTAGTGCTTCCGTGGTCTTTGTTGTGATCAAATTGTATTTATTTATTTGATTGCAACAGGTATTTACCCCCAAATCGTTCGCCACAATTACAGTTAAAGAAAGGAAAGAATCGTCTCTAAACCGCCCTTAGACATTCAGTTCCATAGCCCCTCCTGAGAGAGCCTAAAGCTTGGAGCTGGTGCGTCGCGTCGTGCGCCATGGTGGCACTGTGTCACTTGCAAGTAGTCTCGCCTTGTTTTCGATTGCCTCCCGTGATGACTCAGCCGTATCAATACACAATACTTCTGATAAGGTAACCTTTCCCCGCAAGCATTTTTAAAAGTTTATTGTGATCAAGCCAAATGATTCGTGATTACTCTGCCATACTTACATGCGCAAGCGCGCACTCACACACGTGGAGACAGAAGCATTGAAGATGATCCAGGTGGATGGGATAGAGTTAGTAGTTCTCATCCACGTAATGACTTATGGGTAATGGGTAATTGCGGGATAATGATGATAGCGCAGCCGACGTCATGGGCTGCGAGATGGCGAGATGTCTCCCTTGCCAAGGGGAGACGGAGGGACGCCTGGATGTTGTGAGTGCTTTTGTCACGCCTCCCTGGCTCGGGAGATGAGCAGCGCGATTGCCTGGAAGCCCCCTTTGAGGCACCGACTGCCTTGGTACCACACGCCCCTCCGCCCGCCCACCCGCCTGCCGCAGGGAAGGCGCGGGAAATGGCACTCCTCACGTTTGATCTTCGCTTTCTGATGAATGGCGGGTGCCGCGCAAGATTGCCTCTCTCTCTCTCTCTCTCTCTCTCTCTCTCTCTCTCTCTCTCTCTCCTTCCCTCCGTCCCTCCCTCCCTCCTTCCTTCTGGCATGTTTTTTTTTCTTCTTTACAGACAATATCTGTAGAGCTTGATGACCTAATCAGAACCCCTTCTGAAATAAGCAACACTATCAGTGGAGCGGAGTGAGAAGAAGTCGAGGGTTTACAAGCGGCTAGGCTCTCTCTCGTGGCTTGGGTCAAGACAAGAGCAAAATTGGTTCTTGGGTCGCTGGTAAACATCCCTTGATAAGGTTCCGTGTTAGGTCAACAGAGGCCGCCGACTGGAGGGAGGTAGAGGTGGATGGGGAGGGGCAAGGTGCACGTGCCTCCTCCCTCCTCCCTCTCCTTCAAGCGGCGCTGATGTCTTCTGCAGGATGGTGGCTGTTGCCCCCAGACTCCCTGTCTCCCTCCCTCCTTTCCTCCATCCCCATGTCCGAATGCTGTACCAACAAGCCATTTGTTTTTCTTATGCGCCATCTGCTCTCTCTCTCTCTCTTTCTCTCTCTCTCTCTCTCTCTCTCTCTCTCTCTCTCTCTCTCTCTCTCTCTCTCTCTCTCTCTCTCTCTCTCTCTCTATCTCTATCTATCTAT
>BOPN01000812.1:150000-152500 GCA_017312705.2 Penaeus japonicus
AAGGAGTGATCCGGTTTAATTATCATGATAACGATCTCCGTTGCGGACGCGGGGCAAGTTACTTATGATTTCCTGCCGAGACATATTTGCTAGCGGAGGAGTCTGTCTGTCTGCACGACTGTCTTATTGTCTGCATGGCTTTTGGGCAGACTGGCAAACATCGGTACGAAATTTCCAGTTATTATAGCAGCTTAAATGATAATGTTTAACTTACACTAGTATGGTGCTTTTAAAATGTAAATGATAGGTATTAAATTGTAGTGTTAACAGAAAAATATCCCCAGAAGATATTTCTCATCCTGGAGATTACTTTGATGCGTTTGTTGCCTGTCGGCGGGGCTCCATGTCGCGACGAAAGGGGGGAGGAGAGAGGAGCGGGACGTTGGTCTAAGAGATAGGGGAGGGTGGGAAGGCTAGTGAATAGGGTAAGGCTAGAGCTTGTAGAGAGGGGAAGGGGCTAAGAGTAAGAGAGAGGGGGAAGGCAGGGGCGAAGAGGGAGGGTGGAGGGAGTAAAGTAAAGTAGAGTAAAGGGAGCTTGAGAAAAGGGGAGGGGGAAAGGCTAGTATAAGGGGAAGTGGAGACTAGCACAGAGGAGATGTGTGTGGGTGTGTGTGTGTGTGTAGGATGGGGGCTAGTGTCGTGGAAGCGGAATGTCCTCCTGTTTATTGGTTTCTTTATTTTCCTCGAAAATTTCTGTTTGTCTTGGTGTCCCCTTGAGCGGTAGTTCTAAGCTGAGGGCAAGGTTGGTACTTTCTTTCTTTCTTTAATTAGCCATGAAGGGGATGTTGTTGTCAGGATTGGGATTGATTTTGTTGTTTATTGCGATGCCATTATTGATTTTGTTTGTTTGTTTGCTGTTATGTTATTATTTGTTGCGATGTCATTACTGTGATGTATTTGGTTATTTATTCGAGGCCATTATTATTAGTTTTACTTGTTTTCATGTCATTTGTGGGATTGTTTTTGTTTTTATTGATGATATTATTTGATGCCATTATGATGATAATTATTATTAATGGTGTTAAAATTGCCATTTATATGCATTTTGTAGTACGAACTAGACAGACCTACATAAATATATGAGAATTATAAGTTTCTGTTTTTAAATTCTTAAAATAGAATAAAATCCTCCAGCCAAGATAACGAGAGACCGCCTGAGCTTTCTGTCCCGCTTTTCCTCCACCATATAATTTTCCTTTTCTTTTCCCACTCCTAACTTTCCTCCACCTTTTTTCCCTTCTATTTTTTCCTTCTTTTCCTTCTTTTCCCCTTCTCCGGCAGTCGACACATTTCCCGTTCTGTAATGCAACCACCGGGATTTACGACCGGGAATTCGAATCTTGATTACCCTCTTTTTACGACCGGGAAACGGTTCGAATTAGTGGGGCAATGCTAAGCTGGTGTGAGGTGGTACTAAGTGGTGTAAGATGGGGGTGGTGCTAAGTGGTGTGAGTCTGTGGTAGTGATAATTAACGTAAGTTAGTGATGAGTGGTGTAGCTGGTGTAAGGTGGTGGTCCAAGATGATACACGGTGGTGCTAACTGGTTTATGGTGGCGGTGGTAGAAGGTGATGTATAAATGGTGTTAGTGATGGTGACGCGTCCCGTGTCACCATCACCTAACATATATACCATGACTCTAGAATATGCCTCTGCACCCTGAAGAAGAGTGTTGTGCCCCCTTTTCCCCTTTCACCCCGCTTTCCCCTTGCATCCGTCCACTGCTCTCCTTTGTTCTTCACGCTGCCATCCATCCCCATGTCCCCTCAACACTGCTTTTCCAAGTACTCGTCAGATATCTTCCCTTGTACTCTTCACCTTGCCTTCCTCTGCACTTTTGAACCATCATGCAATGCACTCTTTAACCATCCCCTCTTGCACCCTCCACCCTGCCTTCCCCTGTACTCTTTAACCATCCCTCCTGGTACTCTTCAGACATCCTCCCATTTACCCTTTACCCTGCCTTCCCCTGCACACTTCATCCCTCACCCTGCCACCTCTTGCACTTGTCACCCTTCCCCCCACCCCTTATCCTCCCCCTCTCCCTTCCCCTCCCCTCTCACTGGGATAATGTTTCCCAGCTGAGTAAACCAAGTGAACTGTATTCCCCCGAGTGAGAGTCTGGTGTTGGTTGTAATTGGTGCGCTTATTCGGCGCGCATTGGGGAGGCTGCGTGCCATTTCAGTTTTCTTGCGGGAACGCGGTTGTGGAAAGGCGTTTTGTTGCTCTGCGTTTGCGGGGGGGGGGGGGTTGTTCTCTTCTGGAGGGAGGTTGGGTGGCGGAGGCGATGGGAAGGGGATATTGGATTTGTTTTTGAGGGGGAGGAGGCGGTTGGGGAATGAGAGAGAGAGCGAGAGAGAGAGAGAGAGAGAGAGAGAGAGAGAGAGAGAGAGAGAGAGAGAGAGAGAGAGAGAGAGAGAGAGAGAGAGAGAGAGAGATTAAAGTACAAGTGCACGATGTGCATATATTAAAAAGAAAAGGAAATGAGGAAGGGAGAGGTA
>BOPN01000812.1:157500-165000 GCA_017312705.2 Penaeus japonicus
GGCGGCCCTTAATTAATAAAAGTATTGTTTTTATTTTGCTTCCTTGCAACATCATCATTATTGTATTTAGCCTATCTTTGTGATTATTATTTCCACTGCTCACAAGATAGTGATGGTATTAATGATGATGATGATGATGGAGCTGGTGATTACTTTTTTGCTATCAGTAATAGCATTATTTTTTATCATCACCTTTGTCGTCGTCGTCAACAATGTCATCACCACTATCCTCATATTCATCCTCACCATCAGCCTCATTTTTGTCATCCTTGTCCTTCTCACCATCCATCATCATCATCATCTCCCATTATATTAGCTTACAGTCGCGTTACCCTCAGTGCCATATTTCCCGTGAGACTAAGTCTTTATTTGTCTCTTTTTTTACCTCCTGGCTCGTATTGGCTCAAAACCTCCCTTGAAATATACAATGGGAGTGTCAGCTACTCGCGCTGTCGCCACTGTTGTCGGGAGCTGACATCTTGGCTGACATTTTTACTCTTATTCTGTTGTCGCGGCGAGCTGCTGTCTCCGTCTTATTTTCCCCGAAGGCGAGAGCGACGCATTGCTTTATTGTGGGGGGGGGGGGGGGGGGAAGAGGAAGTAGAAGAGGGAGGGGATGGTGAGGAGGAGAGCGAAAGAGGGGGAGAATAGGAGATGGGAAAGGGGATAGGGGGAGAGAGCTTATGGGAAAGGGGGCTGAGAGGTTGCGCTGTATTTGTGGAGGCGCGTGGGCGGTGTGAGGCGTGAGGCGTGGGCGTTGATTTTTAGAAAGTTGATTTGCTACGAATTGCTTTAAGAGAAGATATTTATCGACTCACGTGTGTGCCAAATGTGTACGTTTGGTATGTATGTGTGGGTGGTGGGGTCTTTCAGTGCGTCTGTGTGTTTGCGTGTGCATGCATGGGTGAATGGGTGCCAATGCGTACTTCAAACTCACTGTATAACAGAGATTAAAGTTTTGATGAATGGGGCACGGGTATAGCACCCGCAAAAGTCAGTTCACTCCAACTAGAACATCCAGAACTTTAGATCTGGAAATTTATGTAAGTTGTACATAAACACACAATAACTTTCCTTATATAAAGTTGTTAAAACTCTACATTTTGAGCACGTTTTTCAGAAGTACTAGTTGAGGGTGCAAAATCGAAACAGTGATTCCAAAGTCCCGACTAGATATTGATGGCCCTGAACTGCCTGCACCCTGAAAGTTTTACTCGTTTTTCTCTGATGTTAATTAATCTGAATTTATGATGCGGGGATAAGGTAGCAAGTAAGCTGTTATGCAACAGAGTAAGTGTCAATATACGTCAATAGAAGGGGAGCCTTATCTACCTTTGAATGTTTCGCGATGCCTTTGAAACAGAGATCATTGATAAAAGACAGCAAGAGGTCGTAGCCAACAGAATAAACATCTGAATCTTTTCGTCCTTCCTTGACATTTGACATATGGATGCGCATGGCAGACACGGAGATTACTGGCTGTAGACGTGGCTTGACAGGCGAATGAACATCTCGCTTATCACGTCGTTCTTTTACTTCGCTGTGAAATGCTTAACATGTCTTGCTATTCTTAGACAAGGAAGATGATATGGCGTATGTTGATACCTTCACTCTATTGCATTAGGATATTTAGAGGACTTTTGTGAATAATGTATTAAAGTATACCTTAAGTCTAGAGCATATGAATAAAAGTATACCTTGTAGAGTGTATATAAGGATAAATTATACTTTATTTAATTTTTTTACCCATGCCATAAAGGTTTGCTCAATATATCGTTTATTCATGGAAGTTTTTATCGGTGATACTGTTTTACTGTGATATCAATACATTTTGTAATGCATTATAGTTACGTAATGATTGGCATTTGATGACACCTCTAGCCCTTTCCTCAAAATGAAAATCTAGGAAATAATCACCACAAAAAGTCAAAGGTTATAGATAAAGAGATGAGAATAAAGGTGCCGGTGATAAAAGGGAAAAGAGTTTTAAGCCCTTGATGTGAACGCTTTAGAATAGTGGGTCATGGTGTGATATGAGAAGTGCATTGAATGGTTCTTTGTGTAAAAGGTTTCTGTTGTCCATAGTGAATGCTGTTGCACTGCTCATTATTTTTCCGTTTTCATTAGAAGTATTTTATATCCTTATTTACCGGGTATTGCACACAGACGTCCACATATTCTTATGCTCGTAAGCACACCACATTTTCACAAACCCTCACGCACACGCATGCACACACACACACACACGCACGCACGCACGCACGCACGCACGCACGCACTCACACACACACACACACACACACACACACACACACACACACACACACACACACACACACACACACACACACACACACACACACACACACACACACACACACACACACACACACACACACACACACACACACACACACACACATACACACACATATATATATATATTTATATATAGAGGAAGAGACACATAGTTCAACGCAAACATTCCCATTTTTCCATGTTGATTGAGATCGCCAGTCAGTTTTAGATTCCTTCTTATTTATATTTAGTATTGCGTAGAGATCTGAAGGCATGGGGGAATGGGAAGGCGAAAAGAGGAAAAGAAAAAAAATGAAAGAAGAGAGAAATAAGGTGAGGTGACTGAACAACATTTCGTCATTATAAGAAAGGATTTTTTTTTCTTGTGAAGTTATTTATTTTTCAACTGACAGCCTCCCCTCCCCCTAACCCACCCCTTCCCCTTTTCACCCTCTCTCCACACACCCCTCCCTCAAACGATTTCAATTTCGTCTGCAGTATGGAAATACTAATTGGTTTTATTGAATGTCTCCTTTTAATGTGATCAAAGTAGATAGGAAGTGTATTTAATGTTTATATTTTTAGAGTAATATTTATGTTTTTTTCTTGAAGTCGCGTCTTCCGCTGGGATTGGCAGGATTAAATGCAATAAGCAATGGGCTATGTATTTTAGTGTTGTTCTTCTCTGAGTGTTTCTTCTTCTTTCTCTTTTTCTACATTCACCACCATCTGTATCAGCACTACCATCATCATCATCTTCATCTTCAACCTCATCTTCATCTTCAACCTCATCTTCATCATCATCATCATCATCACCATCACCATCACCATCACCACCACCGACCACCGTCATCATCACACCCCCTCCTTCGCCTCCCCCTCCTCCCCCTCCTCCATCTCCTCCCCCTCCCCCTCCTCCAACTCCTCCTCCTCTTCCATATCCCCCTCCTCCATCTCCTCCCCCTCTTCCTCCTCCTCCTCCTCCTCCTCCTCCTGCTCCCTCTCCTCTCCCTTCTCCCCTCTTTCTCCTTTTCTTGCTCATAAGGACGACAGGATGAAAAATCGGGAGAATGAGATACACTTTCCCCGCTGCGTGAGCATCAAGGGCGTCATTCATTTAGCAGACGTGGCTCGCACGCCCGTGTCTCCTTCCCCGCCCACCTGTCCCACCTCACTCAGGTGCGTTCGCGGGCGTGCGTGATGTCTTCTTTTTCTTCTTCATCCTTCTTCATCTTTTTCTTTGTCTTCTTTTCTTTTTTCTTTTCCTTGCCGTTTTTCTTCTTATTTTTCTTCTCCTCCCCCCTTCCTCCTCCTCCTCCTCCGTAGTTCTAGAAAAAGGTAGAACTACGACGGGAAAAAAAGAGACCGAGAAGACGAATGGTGACGAGCAGACAGACGGACAGACAAAGAAAGAGGAAGATAGAAAATCATACGTTAAAAACAAGCATAAAAGAGAGAGGAGAGGAAGAAAGAGAGTGAGAGCCGACAAAAGGGTTGAGCGTGACGGGGCCGTGAGTGAGAGAGTGTGAGAGCACTGACAGCGAGCGTTGCGGGCGGGCGGGCGGGCGAGAAGGTTGGGGGGGACGCCCACTTCTCCCTTGGCAAATGACCCAGACTCCGAGGATGTTCAGGCTCGCTGACTGGGTTGGGGTCCTGGTCACATTGTATGGTTCTGCTTTTTCCCCCTCTTGTTTGGTAATAATCTCGCCCTGGTTCTTTTTTTCGTTCTCTGTATCTTTGTACGTGGGATATATATATATATATATATATATATATATATATATATATATATATATATATATATATATATATATATACACACACACACACACACACACACACACACACACACACACACACACACACACACACACACACACACACACACACACACACACACACACACACACACACACACACACACACACACACACACTCAATACTACCATTATCTTCCAAAAGCAATCGACACAATGAGCACGTCTTTTCTTTCCAACACGTACGGAAATCCCCGCAGAGTCACCATGATCACTGCTAGTACAATCATTGCAATATTCCTCCCCCTCCCCACCCACGCCACTACTTCCCCTTCTCTCATCCCTCTCCCCCTCATCTCCCCCCTCACCTCCCCCCTCACCCCCTCACCTCCCCCTCCCTCCCCTCCTCCTCTCTGCGTCGCGTCTCCATTCTTAATCTAAAAACCTGGTGCCTCCGGAATGCGTACTCGGTCGAAGTGGCGTCTTGGAATGCCTGTGTGCCGACGTACACATACGGCATAAGGAGCTCGAAGGAGTGTGTAGTGTGAGTCATCGTCTTCGGAATCTCTCGCGAGGAAGTTTGCGCAGAGAAGTAGCGAGCCACTCGGCACTGAGGCCTTTTGTTGCGCGGCCTTGTTTGCTTGTTTGTTTTATTTTCGCGAGGGCGGTTGTTTAGCGCGGTGGGGGTTCTCTGCTCTCTCTTGCGCTTTGCTTTTTGGTGCGTTGAAGGTAACTCTTTTTTCATATATTTTTTTCGAAGGTAGGTTTTGCTGCTAGCTTGTGTTTACGATTTTGTTTATGCGTGTGTAATTCCATCTATACTTAGCGTGAAGTCTTTGATACTTGTTTACAAATTGGGAAGCATTATGTCGAGAGTATCGAATCTTGCACCCTTATGATCATGAAATATGTAGGGTATTGAATGATTCTCCTTATGCTAATAAAGTGTATAGGGTGTTGAATCTCCTTTTATGATCATGAAATATGTAGGGTATTGAATAATTCTCATTATACTAATAAAATGTATAGGGTATTGACTCTCCTTTTATGATCATGAATATATGGGGTATTGAATCTTTCCCCATACGATCGTAAACTGTATCTCAATTAAGATGGGCGACCATTAACCGTAATAAAACTATTTTCAACTCCAGTGAGATCATGTTTGGTGTTGCCAGAAGATGGTCACCACATTACGTGAACGATCCGCATATTATGGGCGTGACTTGGCAGGTGTGGGCGAAGGAAGTGGGCGGGATTTGGGCGGTCGTGGTGGGTGGCTTGGCGAATTAGGATAGGCGTGTGATTTTGTTAATTGTATATAAGTGTTAAATGTTTTCTGATCAAGAATTGCTATAATTGTTATTGTTATTGTTGTCGTTTTCATGACCTTTACTGTTGTTATTATTATTATAGTTGTTGTTTTCATTATTATTGTTGTTGTTTTCATTATTATTATTGTTGCTGTTTTCATTATCATTATTGTTGTTGTATTCATCATTATTATTGTAGTGATCATTAATATTTTTAACAATATTTTCTTTCTCTCCGTAGGTACGGCGTCTTTATGCTGGAAATGGGTGATACAGCTCAGGAGCTCTTGTCTAGTGATAAGTACCGGAAGGGGAGAGGGAGAGGGAGAGGGAGAGGGAGAGGGAGAGGGAGAGGGAGAGGGAGAGGGAGAGAGAGAGAGAGAGAGAGAGAGAGAGAGAGGGAGAGAGAGAGAGAGAGAGAGAGAGAGAGAGAGAGAGAGAGAGAGAGAGAGAGAGAGAGAGGGAGAGAGAGAGAGAGAGAGAGAGAGAGAGAGAGAGCGTGTGAGAGCGAGCAAGCGATATATAGAGACAGGGAGCGAGAAAGATTATATATATATATATATATATATATATATATATATATATATATATTTATGTATATATTAAGGCAACAGAATGGCAACAGAAAAACATAAAACATACGGAAAATGTAAAAATACCTGCAGGCCTGGAAGCCCAGCTCCTCGGGATGGCCGAGCATTAGCCTTTTCGGGCCTGCTGCATGCTCGCCAAGGCTTTCCGCCCGAGTCCATCAGAAAATTAGATCCAACACTGCTTTTGAAGATCATGCTCCACTTGGAGAGTGATGGACGAGTCAAGGTTGCGGCGCGAGTGCTTGGGAACGAGTTGAGAACGAGAGTGGCGTCGAGGCACTTCGGTTCTCGGCTGCTTGCATATAAGTTCTTTTTTAGTTTTAGTTTTACATGTGTTATTTATTATTATTATTATTATTATTATTATTATTTTGTTGGGTTGGTATGTTGAATGTTTGACTCTGGTTGATTGGCAAGTGTCGTATTTTTGTGTTACCATATATTTAATTACTGTAGGTCTTTTATATTTGCATTACAAATGTTAATGCGCTTATGGAAGACCGATAGGCAAATATGCCATGACAAACATAAAACAATTATTCTAAAAAAGAAAAGAAAAAAACTGCGCGCCGATAACAATGGAATGAGCCCGCCGAAAACCCGACAGGAAACAAGCCCTAAACGGTCAGCAAAAAAGAGAGACAGAGAGAGAAGAGCGGAAGGAGGAGACACATGGAACGCCGATAAAAAAAAGGAGAACGTAAAAACCAAACAAACAAACAAAAACTAGTAAAAGGCGACGGCGAGGGAAAATATGTTATTATATCAGCTAAATATATCATGTGAGGATGAGTTAGATACCCTTGCGATAGCACACTAGAATAATGAAAATGGGATTCAAGTCTTGCAAAAAAAGGAGAGATTATTCGTCTTCCTTCTTCCTCTCGCTTCCTCACTTCCTCTGCTTCCTCTCTTCCAGACCCTTGGATACGGGCAAGGAAGACGGGGGAGGGAAGGGGAGATGAGCAAGATAGACAAGGAGAAGCGAAGAGGGAGAAAGGGCAGGGGAGCAAGATGGAGAAAGAAGGAGAGGAAGAGAAAGGGGAGGAGATAATTAAAGGGAGAAAAGGAAGAGACTAGAAGGAGAGCAAAGGGAATAAAGGCCTCAGAAAGATACCGAAGACAGGGAGAGGGGAGGGAGGAAGAGTAGGGATGGAAGGAATCAAGGCAGAAGAGCAGGACTGAAGGAGCGGGAGGCGGCAGGACGCACAGCGGGCGCGGGGAGGAAGCGATCGGCCTGAGCTTGCTGACAAGGCGTGGGAATCCTCGTCACGACTCTCGCACGATCGGAGACGGCGGGCGAGAAAACATCAATCACACGACCTGGCGACCTGGCCGTCCCCTCCTGCCGGCGCGCCTGTTCCTCAGGGCCAGAGGGCTTCGCGGGCGGCCCCGGGGGCGGAAGAGGGCGTGCGGGCTAGGTCGCAGGTGCTTTGCGAGATGGGAGGGGGGAGGGGATAGGGCGGTGGGTTGGAACTGCTCTGGGTAAGTGGTGTGTTTTTGTTGTCCAGTCTCTCTGTTGGATTGTTTTGAGGTCAT
>BOPN01000812.1:175000-185000 GCA_017312705.2 Penaeus japonicus
AGGAGTGACGTGAAGTACATTGTCCTCTTCCGCACACGTTCCTGAGTCCCGGAAGGAAGTTCCAGGACGCTGGGACAGGACCGCAAGTTGCGCCATTTGAATAAAGTGCACTTGAATAGTCTCTCAATGTTTTTTTTCATGGTCAGGTTTAGTTGTTGTGTGTATGTGTCAGAGAAGCAAGAAGGGAGAATACAGTGTGTGGAAAGAAATAAAAAAAGAAAGACAGAGAAGAAACAGGGAGACGGAAAGGAAGATAGAAACAATAAAGAGAGAAAGGGAGGAAGAGAGAAAAGAGGCAGAAGAACAGACAGACAGACAGACAGACACAGGGCCAAGAAAGAGTAATGAAAGACATTCCTCTTCTAAATTACCCAGCGGTCGCGTCGAGTACTAGCGCCCAGAGTACCATAGAGCCAAAAGCGTTCGGGGGGCGATACAAAGTGGAACGGAGATGAAATTCGGGGAAACAGCATCGCTCTCGAGGCGACGTGAATTAAGGTCCTTCCAATACTACTCTCACAGCCACTCTGTCTCCCCTGTCTCTGCTCAAGTGAAGGGCGGGGAGTGAGGGGAGAGAAGGGGAAGGAGGCTGGAGGCTGGGATGAGGCTTCGGAAGATGGAGAGGGGGGAGAGGGAGGGGGAGGGAGGGAGAGGGAGACGGAGAGAGAGAGGGAAAGGGTGAAGGAAAAAGAAAAGAAAAATAAGAAGCAAAGGTAGGGGGATGAGGGAAAGAGGGAGAAGGCGTGCTTACTCTTAGATAAGTATTGAACGGTAGAGATGTAAATAATTTGTGCGCACACGCGCGCGCACACGCACACGCACACGCACAGGCACACGCACACGCACACGCACATGCACACGCACACGCACACGCACACGCACACGCACACGCACACACACACACACACACACACACACACACACACACACACACACACACACACACACACACACACACACACACACACACACTCACTACCACAACCTCGCTATTTATAAGATGCTCTATGCTTCCATCCTCAAGGAAAATATGATAAAAAAGGAAATATAATATTAAAAAAGGAAAGAAAAGAAAATAGAAGCTAGATCCACAGAATTCCAGGGACGAGAAAGAAAGAAAGAAAAAAAAAATAAACATGACATATCTGGAGTGTGGAATTCTGAAATGTTTGTTTAATCTCCAGTTTTTACCTTCCTTTTTTTTCTTTTTGTTGTAGATATTAGCTGCATGAAGTTAGAAATGGTTTGTCGTTCCTTACGTTATTTCGCTTTTTTTCATTCATTTTTATACTTGTTTATTTTTTTTTTTACCGTTTTTGCGTTATTCATAAATTTCTTTATGTTTGTAAGTTACTTCCAGTGGAAACAGTTCTGTTGAAAGGTCATCATTCTTCATTCAACCTCATAATCATCATCAACCGTCTTCCATACTCTGTGATAGTGATGAAATAGGATATCAATATTAATCGGGATCTTGATATTGATATTGATATTCATAACAATTATGATAATATGATAATGGTAATAATGATAAGAATCATAATAGTATTGATGATGATGATGGTGATAACAATGATAACGATAGTAATGGGGCTGATGATCAGGAATAATTACAGTAATAGATATAATGATAACACTGATAACCGTTAATCTTCACAAAAACTCTATCCATTTACATTTGAATAGTAGTCCCCATCTACCTATCGATCTTCTAGAATCACTTCGCTTTTTCAATACAATCTTAAGCTTTTGATCTATCATACTTTTTCTTTCTTTCTCTTTTGTCTAATAAAATCCAGATTGGACGTTCCCGGAATCTCTGTTGACTGGCTTTTGATGACAGATAATCCGGATAATGGCATGCATCATTCTGTCGCTGCGTCAGGCTCCTTGTGGATCAGAAACAGAGACACACAGGATGGGAGTTAATGAGGCTCGCTCTGCCTTGGGGAACGGCGTTGTTGTTGTTGTTCTGAAAATCATTGTTATTGTTGTTATTATTATCAGTATTATTATTATTATTATTATTATAATTATCGTTGTCATTATCGTCATCGCCATCGCATTACCATTATCATTATCGTTATCGTTATCGTTATCATCATCATCATCTAGATCACCGTCATTATAATGATTATAATGATAATAGTACTGATGATAACAACGATAATAGTAATGATGATAACAACGATAATGTTAATGATAATAATAGTAATGATTATGATAATAATAATGATGATAGTAATAATGATAATGATAATAGTTATTATTATTGTTATTATTTGTTTGTTTTTATTCATTATCCTCATCCTTCCCCATCATCTGCAAATGCTGCAACGTCAATCCACATACACCCCCCCCCCCCCGCCTCTTACACTCCGAGGTCCTCAGAATGTGAAGCCAGCCGAGCTCCGCGCACCTGGGCTCTCCTGTACGCAAATGTGGAGACGGCGCGCCGGCTTTATGGGCGTGTAAATCCTCCTCTTGGAAATCCTCGCTCTCCGAAAGCGAATCCACAGAATGTAAATCCTGAGCTAGTTTTGGCCGGGAGCCATGTGCGGGCAAGAAGGGCGTCCAGAAAACCCGAGCTGACCCGGGAAGGATGGGAATATGAAGGACTCTTACTCTCTCTTTACTATCTCTACTCTGTCGCTCTACTCTCTCTCTCTCTCTCTCTCTCTCTCTCTCTCTCTCTCTCTCTCTCTCTCTCTCTCTCTCTCTCTCTCTCTCTCTCTCTCTCTCTCTCTCTCTCTCTCTCTCTCTCTCTCTCTCTCTCTCTCTCTCTCTCTCTCTCTCTCTCTCTCTCTCTCTCTCTCTCTCTCTCTCTCTTTCTCTCTCTCTCTTCCTCCTTGCGTTATTTATTCATCTTTTCGTCCCTCCGTCCTTCTCCCCCTCCTATCATGAGCATTATCCTTGCTATGTCTCTTATGTATGTTATCCCCCTACTCTCCCTCCTATTTCTTCCTCTCTCTCTCTCTCTCTCTCTCTCTCTCTCTCTCTCTCTCTCTCTCTCTCTCTCTCTCTCTCTCTCTCTCTCTCTCTCTCTCTCTCTCTCCCTCTCCCTCCCCCCCTTCATCCTTCCCTCCTCCCACCCTTCCCCCTTCTATCATCCCCCTCGCCCCCCTCCTATCATGAGCATTACCCTTGCCATGTCTTTTATGTGTGTTATCCGATCGTCCTTGTAATGGCTCGGGGAGTTGGGCCGAGGCAATTGTAACATCCTGTAACGCTGTTTGGCAGGATATATTTAGTGGGGAGACGAAGAATGAAGGTAGAGGTAGGGAGATAGGGGGGGAGATAGGGAGGGGGCGCAGGAAGGACTTCTTGAGTTGTATTAAGAAAGAAAAAAAAATGGAGTTCGCTAGAATTTCCGGATGCAGACTTGTTTTTTATGGCTTGGATGGAACCACTTTTATTGTCGCTTCCTGTTGCAAAATGTTTTTTTCTTCTTCTTTTCCCTCTTTCTTCTTGTTCGTCTGACAGCGAGTGAGTCGGCGAGGAGTAAAAGGCTGTGGCCATGAGCATTGTCTATGTGCAGGGAGCACTACCATGTTTGCTTTGTACCAAACATGGTACATGATGTGTATGTGTGTGTGTGTGTGTGTGTGTGTGTGTGTGTGTGTGTGTGTGTGTGTGTGTATGTTTGTGTGTATGTTTGTGTGTATGTATATGTTTATGTATGTGACAGACAGGCTGGCAGTCAGGCAGGCCGGCAGGTAGGCAGGCAGCCAGGCAGTCAGTCAGTCAGTCAGTCAGTCAGTCAGTCAGTCAGTCAGTCAGGCAGGCAGACAGACGAAAGAAACAAATACAGGTAAACTCACCCTTCCTCACAATAATCCGGTTTACTGTTTCAAAAGAGAGAGAGAAAAAAAGTCCGGCAGCTCTTCTAAACCTGTCACACGGCATCAAAGGCTGTTCGTCCGTAACTACATCGCCTATATTAGCTTTACGGCCGGCGGGCGCGCGGTGTTATGGCGCCATCCCCCGGGCAGTTCGAGTACGGTAACTGTGTCTGCCGTAAAGATTCTCGCGAAATACGAGCGGGAACGAGAAGGGGGGGGGGGAGGAGAGAGTGGAAGGAGGAAGGAGTAGAGGGGAGAGAGGGGAAGGAAGAAGGAGTAGAGGGGGGATAGAAAAAGGACGGAGTGAGTTGAGGAGGGATGAGGGGAGAAGAGAAGAGGGAGAAGGAAGGAAGGAGAGGGGGGGGGGGAGGCAGGAAAGGAGAAGTGGGGAGGAGGGGCAGGAACGAACCAGGGGACTGAGGAGGGGAAGAGAGGGATGAAGGGACGGGTAGGGACGAGGGGAATGGTTTAAGTGTATCATGAAGAGCTATATTTCGCTACAAAATGGAGAAGGGTATTGGCCAGGGTAGGGCTAGGCACTGGTTGGGTAGAGGTAGTAGGGGAGGAGGAAAGGAAACGAGGTGCTAAACAGTAGAGCGAAAGAGTTTTTGTTATTTCGTTCAGAAAATGGGAGATTATCCTTATTTTTATCATTGGTATTATTATGACTGCCATCATTATTATTAGTACAATACCATCTCCTCCGCTGTTACCGCTACCCACAAACTCGCTACTACCACTGCCATTATCATAGCTACCATCGTCACTATTGTTGATATTATCCATTGCTATTTCAAGGTCTTTACCCCCCCCCCCTTCTCCTCCAATTACTATACCCCCCTCCTTCCCCCCTTTCCCCCTTCCCCCTTTGCTCAACTTCTTTTTCTTTCCTTCATCGTATCCTTTTTTCTTGACAAAGGAAACCAAGGTGACGGTCCGGTGTGTGTGTGTGTGTGTGTGTGTGTGTGTGTGTGTGTGTGTGTGTGTGTGTGTGTGTGTGTGTGTGTGTGTGTGTGTGTGTGTGTGTGTGTGTGTATGTGTGTGTGTGTGTGTGTGTGTGTGTGTGTGTGTGTATGTGTGTGAGTGTTTGTGCGTGTGTGTGTGTGTTTGTGTGTGTGTATGTGTGTGTATATGTGTGTGTGTGTGTATGTGTGTGAGTGTGTGTGTGTTTGTGTGTGTGTGTGTGTGTGTGTGTGTGTGTGTGTGTGTGTGTGTGTGTGTGTGTGTGTGTGTGTGTGTGTGTGTTGCCGGGCCGATCAGAGAGCCTGCGGGGGTACTTCCGGTCCACCTGAAACACGTCTTGAGGCACATCTTGAGTTGAAGAAAATTAGGATTGAGGAGGAGGAAGAGGAGGACAAGTGAGAGGGAGCGGGAGAAGGAGAAGGTAGAAGTAGAGGGAATAAGAGATAAGAAAAGAGAAGGAAAAAAAAGTAAGAAGAATAGCGCGAGATGGCGGTAATTTAATAATAAAAAGGCAGTGATTAAAGAAGAAACCAAAGAGGAGTGTACGGGAACAGAAAAGAATGGGAATGAAAGAATCGATCATAAAAGGAAGACAAAAATAAAAGCAAGAAAAATGAGGAAGTGAGGAAAAGTGGCGATGGAGAAAGATAACATTTCTTCCCGCTTTCTTTCTTTCATCTATAAGTCGTCGAGCCCGTGTGTTTACGAGCGAAGGCCCCAACCTGGCCTCTGGCGCGTTTTTTTTCTACGTTTTCGGATCAGCGAAGTTCTTCCTTTGATTCTTGGAGATTTTTACACTTTTGGCGGCGTATTTTCTTTCATATCAGGTTTGCGTAAGTTTGTAGAACGTTATTTTTGCGTTCTAATGTTCTATCTTCTCCGTGTTCTTGTTCTCTCTTGAGTCCTTGAGGTTGCCGGTGCTATTACCGTCCTCTCTGTCTTGTAATTAGTAATTTGTCTTCGCATTCCATTAAGCAATTAGTCTTAATGAGCCTGTTAGTGCGGAAGCGCATAGCATTCCTGTTCAGGGACATTGCGACTATATTTGAGCGAGTTTGTAAAGTGAAATGGACGAGTCATTGAGTCATGGAGAGAGGTGGTGAATGTGAGTGAGTAATTAGTTGTGGTTGCATTTATTTATATATATGTATGCTTTGTTTATATTTATATGTCTTAATGTATGCTTAGTATGTATCAGGACGTTGCTTAGTATACATCAACGTGTATGCTTAGTATAGACTCACGTGGGTATAGTATGTATAACCGCCCCATTCCGATAGGGGCCGTCTTCCCATAGCCGCTCTGGCACCGCCAAGGGAGAGTGGAACTTTCCCCTTACACCGATGGAGACGTTGTTGTGACAGTAACGGGTGTGTGGACACGACAGTGATTGCCTTCACTGCTACCTGGACGTCACCGTAGAGTTGTGAGGCGCCGTGTATCCGTCACGTTACATGGCCGAATTTGCTATGAATTTGTGTAATTTAGAAGTTCATGTGTTATTTCATGTCTATTGGTTAATATTTGAATGGATTTATTTATTCTTCGTAGTGAGTGTGTCGCGTTCGCAAACTATGTCTTGTTGTCCAGGATGTCGGTAATCCCCTGGGTTAATGCTTGCAGATATGCTAATGATGCACGTGTGTGCAAAGGGCATACATACATACACACACATGTACATGTGTTCAGAAGCCTGAACACATGTACGTGCGTTCGCATTTTCTTAACCACGTAAACGGACACGCATGTACGCAACCAAGCACACACACACACACACACACACACACACACACACACACACACACACACACACACACACACACACACACACACACACACACACACACACACACACATCCCCCCACTGCCACTTAACAAGTCAACAAGCACGACTCTCAAAAGTGCTGTTAACACTGCACTGAACCGCAAAGGCAAACATATCGTTGAAAAGGATGTGTTTGCAACGTGTAAGTGTGTGCGTTTCTCAGTATGTGTGTATGTGACCTTACATCACGGGATGGGATGAGTAGCTTGACTGGCTCCTCATCTCTTTTGCCACGTTGCGCTAGTCATCGTGCAACGCCGTCTGACTCCTCCCCCCTGCACACAACACTCCCCCTTTCACTGCGTGCGCCGCATATAACCGTGGACCAACTACTTCATCTCATCACTCCTTTCAGACTTTTTCTTGGAAATATATATTAGTCGTTTCTTTCCTTTTCTTATTTTCATGTCAGTCGGCGGCAATAAGCTGAGGTTTTATGTTACTTGTTTCTTTTGTTACGTAACATTTTCTTAGCTTGCAATACTGTATCCCCTTTCCGTGATGCCCGTGATATATGCATGCATTTTTTTTCTTTTGCATGACTAGTATCTTTGTATGTGTGTGTGTGTGTGGGGGGGGGGAGGTTGTGTGTGTGTATTTGTGTGTGTGGTTGTGTGTATGTGTGTGTCTGTGCGTGTTAGCATATATGATACTGAGAGAGCGTGTGAATGGCCTGAAACATTTGCTCGCCTGATTATTCCGTCGATAAGAGTAAGCGGGAACAAAGCAAATGTAATATCAGCAGTTTAATCAGAGTGGAAGCCATCTCTTGAACCTCCTTTCTCCACCGACTACAATGACTGAGTAAACCGCTCTTAATAGAGCTTCACTAACCGTGAACAATAACAAGAGTCGGCCACTTAAGACAATGAGAACAAAAAAGCAGTCGCCACTGTTTAAGGCCCAACGACACCACTGTTCCCTCCCTCTTGACCGCTCGCCAAACCAACGTGTGATAACCATAGGCGACCGCACTCTTGCCCGGTACAAATTACTTCGCGGGCCTGGGCAGGTAAGAAGACTGGAGGCGGTTCCAGTACACAGGGGTGAAGGGAAGGAATAGGGGGGGGCCTTGATGGGTCGAGGGAGGGTTAGTAGGCCGTGTGAGAGGCCTTGAGGGAAGGGGAGGGTAGAGAGGGGAGGGGAGGGAAAGGTAGAGAGGGGAGTGTAGCCGAACATCGAAGGGACACGGGCGGGTACCTGCTCAACAGGGGGCAAATTAACAGGTTCACAGATGCATTCTCATTACAAATAGGGGCAGATGAGGAAGGGTCGGGGTGACGTTAAGAGAGGAAGGAGGTCGTTTGAAAGGTCGCTCTTCTGCTTTCGTTTGTGATTTCTCTATTGATTTATTTGTACGTATTTTTATTAGTTACCGCCTAAGACTCACCATCATAGGCTTCTCGTGACTTACCAGAGCGCCCAGTCGGCTATTGTAATGTAACATGCATGAGGTAGACAGACGCTGCTTGTAATCCATGGCTATAGGCCTACGGGAGGGGAGACCCGGCTGTTCTCGGGAATAATTGCTGGCTGGGACCGGTCCTGGCTTCGAGGCGTGTGTGTGTTAGGTGCTCTACTTGTAGCTGGCGTATTTCCTTGTTCTTTGTTCATTCTGCATGTGTGTGTGTGTGTGTGTGTGTGTGTGTGTGTGTGTGTGTGTGTGTGTGTGTGTGTGTGTGTGTGTGTGTGTGTGTGTGTGTGTGTGTGTGTGTGTGTGTGTATAGTGTGTATAGATATGAATATAGATATGTATACATGTATGTATGTATGTATGTATATATCTATCTATCTACACACACACATATATATATAGTGTGTTTGTTTGTGTGTGTGTGTGTGTGTGTGGGTGTGTGTGTGTGTGTGTGTGTGTGTGTGTGTGTGTGTGTGTATGTGTGTGTGTGTGTGTGTGTGCGTGTGTGCATGCGCGTTTATTTGTGTTTGTTTACCCGCTTACAGTGCATAGGCCGTCAGTTGCTCGAGAGTAAATATGGACATAGCGTACGTGCCCACATACACGAAAGAATATAGGATTCTGCCTTGTGTGTCGGGTAAAGGATGATGTTGTGTAGGAAGCAAGTACGAAGATGTACAGCCACCATGACGAGCATTAAGATGTACATATGGCAAGATATGCCTGCAGAGTTAATGATATCCTTGCTATATATAGGATACGATTTAGTATGTATTGGGATACGGCTATATATAATATATAAATACTCAGGGTGCCAAAGGTCCGGGTGTAGCTTAAAAAAATATGCTAAAAATGTACTTACATGAATAAAGATAAAGATAGTAAGCTGGAACATATATATTAGAATATCATCACGGTTCGTTGGGTAATGGGCACTGCACCATAATGCCAAAAGATAAGTTATTTTAGTATCTTTTAGTATCATGGGTGCTTGGTAGTGTCATTGTGGTATAATCGGTCCTCCAGGGAAACTGTTAGTAAGAGTATCTTGGTGAACGCACCGCCGCCAGAGTTCCTAGAGCAGAGTGCCTCGTGCAGCACGGAAAGATTAGCAGGAGAAGAAAGAGGCCACGGCGTCATTAGCTTCATCTTGACAAACGACTCTGGACTCGATGTTCTTGAGATCCATTAATCTCGAGCTTCGCATCCTTCCAATATCACGCTTTGCTCCCCATTCACCTCCCTCTCTCACCCCCATCCAACCCCTACCCGCACTCCCTATTCCTCCTCCCCACTCCTCTTTCCTCATCTTTTCCTCTTCCTCCCCATTCGCCTCCGTCTGCCCCTTCTGCTGACCGGATTACTTTTATTCCTTTACGATCCTCATCGCGTCTTGCACAGAAGGAATGGGACATTCAGGAACAGCTGTTGTTCATGACTGCGTATGTTCTCCGTCCTGCTCTGGTGTGGTCGAACATGTGCTAACGTTCTTCTTATTTGATAGTCATTAGCCTGAGCCAAAACGAACAGCAAGATGATTATCCTAGGATGGGCATCTTATGCTTATATTTTGTTCAGGCTTTTGTTCAACTAACATTTATCATACGAAAGAGTCTCCGCGCAGCTGCTGCTGATGGGTCGCTTTTCTTACGACGGCCTCTTAACGCAGGCGACGGCTCACGGCAACATATAAATACCAAGTGTAGCCAAATGCGAAGATGGTAACGCTGATGAGCTGCGACTACCCCTTCCTCACGATTGCCAACAGCTGGGGGAGAAGCATTCTTCGCGAAGTTGGTAACAGTGAAGAAGGGAATATAGAGCGTTCACACTTCTGGCATAGGTCCAGGGGGGTTAGGGGGCGCTCATAATTCTGGGGATGGTAAATGGGGGGGGGGGGTGTGCCTAACATTACAGGGTAGGATGTAGGGGTTGGTGCTATGTGCCTAGGGATGA
>BOPN01000812.1:195000-207500 GCA_017312705.2 Penaeus japonicus
CTATTAACATCTTCTCTATTCTCCGGCTCTCCCCTCCCTTCCCCTCTCTCCCTCTACCCCTTCCCTCATTACTGATTCCCTTTTGGCATCTGCTCTCCAGCCCATCTTTGTTTATAAGTATTCCCTCCCCCCTCTTTATCCTGTTATCTCCTGTTTTTGTTTATCCCACCTCATTTGTCACTCGGTCACTTTCCCAGCAGCATAAACTTGCCACTGATGTGATATACATGCAAACAAACGGGCAGGCACACACACACGCACGCACGCACGCACGAACGCACACACACACACACACACACACACACACACACACACACACACACACACACACACACACACACACACACACACACACACACACACACACACACACACACACACACACACACACACACACACACACACACACACACACACACACATACACACACACAGACATACACACACACACACACAAACATACACACACACACACACACACACACACACACACACACACGCACACACACACACACACACACACACACACACACACACACACACACACACACACACACATATATATATATATATATATATATATATATATATATATATATATATATATATATATATGTATGTATGTATGTATGTATGTATATAAGTTTTTACCAGATTTTAGAGTTGTTTGCTTAGTTATGTTGTGTATAATGATATGTTTGGGTCAATGTACTTTGCTTTGGACGTGTTTTGGGAAATACAAGAACGACAAAATATGTTTAAATACAGATACGTCCTATCCACTGTTGTCCAGCATTCCAACGATGTTGAGGTGGCAAGTTGTAGCGGAAATAGATAAAAGGACAAGTTAACACATTTGGGTCAAAGGTGAACTGCCGATTTCCAGGGCGAATTCTATGACGTCATGGCCCTTGGCAGGTGGTGGCTCACCAGGCAGTCGCCTCAACAAATGGGGCAGCTGGTGTGTGTGAGCCTAATCTTGACGGACAGCATGTTTACAGCTGCCGACCTGCCCATGTTGACACACCACGCCGGATTTGTTTCGCGGTGATCGGGAATATCGTGTCTTCGTTTACACATGTTGCAAACAAGCCGTGGTCACATCTCGACTCACATCAGTTTGGTGCGGCGACAGACACGCCCGCGGATGCCGCGGTGGAGGTAGATTTGGGTATGCGGGCTAATTTTCCGCGGGACGAGCTTCTACCCCGGTGGGCCGGCGCGACTCAGTGCCAACACAAACCTAGGCCCAAGGGGCGTCGGGAGTGACAACCCGCTGGGAGAAGTAACCTTCGGCGGCGAAGTGATGGGCTTGTGTAACCATGTGCGTGGGCGGGGAGAGAGTGGCCGGGGTTTCTTCACGAAAGGGAATAATTCAGCGTCTATACGCGCCCACACGCACACAAAAAACTCCCCCCCCCCCTCACACACACAAATAATACCCCCCCCCCCCACACACACACACTTAACATTGTCATTACCGCCCGTGATTCCACAGACGAAGACGTCGCATTGGCCATAGTCACACTGTGCCCAGCAGATTAATCCCCAGTGAATCAGGCGAATTAGAACAGAAAACCACCTAATATCTCTCAACCGCCTGCAATTACGGGAACTAATTAGGAGCCGCACGAGTAGGAAAATGTTTTGCGCGCGTCATTTTCTCGGTAATTAGAACTAATTTACGGTTAATTCTTTAGCTTATGATTTACCGTTTAGGATCGTGAGGGAAGGGTATTTGGCAAGGGAAGAGGGGAGAAGAAGAAGGATAGGAAGGGTTGAAGAAGGATGAGGATAGGAAGGGTTGAAGAAGGAAAAGGATAGGAAGGATTGAAGAAGGAAGAGGGTAGGAAGGACTGACAAAAGAAAAGGATAGGAGGGATTGAAGAAGAAAGAAGATAGGATTGGTAGAAAGAAGAGGAAAGGAAGAAGAAGAAGGGAAAGGATAGAAAGGGAATAAATGTGAAAATGATCGGAAGGGAAGAATAAGGAAGTGGAGAAGGGAGCGAATGGGAAGGGAAAGAAGGATGGGTTAGAAGGAAAAGGAGCAGAAATAGGGAAGAGGGAAGAAAAACTAGGGAAAAAAAGAGAGCAGAAGAAAAAAAGGAAAGCAAAGAATAACAAAAAGTGACATGCAACACAACAAACAAACATATGAATAAAAAAAACAAAAAAAAAACAAGTCAAATCAAGTCTGAGGAACGCTCTTATTTTCTTTTCTTGTACATGTTTCTTTTCTCTCCCTTCCTCTGCAGTCTGCATCTCCCCCTCCCTCCCCTCCCCCCCCACACACACCTGCCTAGCCGCCGTGGGTTATGGCTCCCTTGTGCACGCCGAGTTTTTATCGTCTCGCCACAAGTGCCTCCCAACGCCGAATTTAACCTCGGCACTTTGGCCTCTCCTCCCCCCTCCTCCCCTCTTCATTCTTTCCTCCTCCCCCCCACCACTCCCATCCTACCTCCTCTCCTCTCTTCCCTTCATCCTACGCTCACTCTCCCTCCCTCCCTCCCTCTCTCCCTCCCTCCCTCCTTCGCTTCCTCTTCCAAGGGTTTGTAAAATATGGCATGGCGTGGGGGTGTGGGGGTTGCTGGAGCGTGACCTTTCTACTTCATGCAGCGCCTTTCGAGTCATCCTTTCGTGAGGGCTGGAATGGGTGCATGTCCTTTCATCCTGTCGCGGGACACAACGATTTTTTTCATTTTTCACACTTTCCTCTCTCATGTTTTACTTAATTTTATACACGCGCGCGCGTACACACACACACACACATAAACGCACACATATATATATATATATATATATATATATATATATATATATATATATATATATATATATATATATATATGTATATGTGTGTGTGTGTGTGTGTGTGTGTGTGTATGTGTGTGTGTGTGTGTGTGTGTGTTTTACATATATATGTACATATATATATGTATATATATATATATATATATGTATACATACATACATACATAGCCTATCAAGATTTCCACGTTACGACGTGATTCTTAGAACCGCATATCACCCCACCCCCCTCTGCCTCCACCTCCCCCTGCACTTTGCACAACATCCTGCGAGCGGGCGCCCTTGAGGGCTAGCCCAACGGATCCGCCACCTGCCCTGAGTGACCTTCCTGGGGTCTACCAAGGGCGCCTCCCCATTCCCTGTGCTGCGGTGGCTCGCAAGCTGAACCGCTTGTTAAAGAGTACTGCCGATATTTATAAACGTTTTTTTGCCGTTGGTTTGTATGACGTGATAGACAGAGAGCGAGTGAAGGAGAGAGAGAGAGAGAGAGAGAGAGAGAGAGAGAGAGAGAGAGAGAGAGAGAGAGAGAGAGAGAGAGAGAGAGAGAGAGAAATGGATTGCATTGAAACTCGCTTTGCCTCCCTCTCCCGGTCCAAGTGCACTGCATCCCCTGGGAAAGGAGAAGGAAACGTTTTTCAAATTTGCAAAATAAAACAGGTCTCGGAGGATATGGTTTAGCAAGATGGAATTCAGTAAATACACAAATCTTACTGTATAGATTTATGTTCATATAGATATCTATCGCTAAAATCGTATATGTATGGGATAAAAGTGTTTGTAAGTATGTATGCGTATACATACCATACATACATATCTATCTATTTCTGTCTATCTGTCAATCTATATGTGTATATTATATACACACACACACACACACACACACACACACACACACACACACACATATATATATATATATATATATATATATATATATATATATATATATATATATATATATTTATTCATTTATATATGAACATACAAATACACATTATTGGAAACGTCCATCGTCGTTTTGAATCCGAGAGCGACTCAATCAGCGTCTTCCTGATGTCTTTCCAAGGCGCGCGTCGGCCAGTCGCTCTGGTCTCCGGGCATCAGCTGCTCGTCCGCTTAACATGCTCGGCCAAGACCCTCGCCACTCATGCAATCTCTTGCAACAAATCTTGCCTATTTTACTTTCGTAGAATAAAGTCAGACTTTTGTGGATAGCTTGTTGGAAATCGGGAAGGGAAGGAATGCTCGGATTTTAATGTCATTTTGATTATAGCTGATTATTAGAATGTGTCCGTTCTATCGAGGTGTGTTCGGCACAAAGACAGGCAGGTGGAAGCGTCACCTGCCACAGTCAGTACCATCGCGACGCAAGGATGGTTTTAAAAAGGCAGCCCTTGCACGCCATCTGTTGCTCCACGTCCAGAGAGCTATTGTGGTTTATTGTTTTCTTTTAATCACACATCTTAAGAAAATCAGACTGACTCTCGCTGCAACACAGTGCAAAATCAAGTGACAGCATGGTCGGGACCATCTGATTTGCCTCCGATTCAGAGTTATCGTACGCATGGCAGGAGGGCGGCAGGTGGTGGCGGGGCTCCGAGGAGGTCAGACACACAACGCCGCCGAAAATCGGCCATGAATACAATAACCGCCAACCGCCGCGCAACAACGATGAGCGGTTCTCATGGCGCCACGTGGTTCCCTCATGGCGTTGAGGATGGCGCTGGCGGTGCGAGGAGGGTGAGGGTGGAGGGAAAGAGCGGGGGGTGTTGAGGGCGGAAGGACTGCTGGGGGAGGGGGAGGGGGAGGGGCAGGAGAGTAATCAGCTGCGATTTCTGGTCTAGGGACAGAGGGAGAAGGGAAGGGGGAGGTGTAGACATTCGTTTTATTTTTGCTATGTTCATATTTAATGTTATTGAAGCTTCTTCTTGATGATGATTAGCATTTTTATCACCATCGTCACCACATAATCTCCATCACAATCTGTCATCATCACAATCCTGATATTATTATTATTATTATTTATTTATGATTGGTTGAAAGTTCGGTACATGATAATGAGTCCTGTATATATTAAAATTAAAATCCCCCTGGATGAACTATTGATATATTTATATACTATTTTTATTTCTTGTTTGTTTCAGTGTTTTTTCAACTTACCAATAAACTATAAATGCAAATGCTTCATAGACATTCATTATAACTTTCAAAAGCGAATATAATGAAGATATGCGAGACAATAACACACATCCTTGCTTTCTCATTTGTTTTGTTTATAAGACTCTTTGTATTGGTAATCATTCTAATGAACTGTATGGTATTGAGTGAAATACTAATTAGGTTGTGAGGTAAATGGATGAATTGGGAACGTAACGAAGTCTTGGACTTGGGTAAAAGTCGATAGTCCTTTTTTTCGAATGAGTGACAAGGCTAATAGTATAGGGTAATTTGTTCGAAATTCATTACACAGGAGTTACAATTAACGCTTGTTGCGCGCGCCCGTGCACACACACACACACACACACACACACACACACACACACACACACACACACACACACACACACACACACACACACACACACACACACACACACACACAAATGCACAGAGTTGTTTGAAGTTGTTAGATTAATTATTTACAACCGCTGAACAGTTTTACGATTCCCAGTATGGTTTATGACTGGTAATTCAATTCTCTGTGGGCATTAGAGTGGTGTTTGTGACAACAATTAAGATTTTTTTTCTGGAAAAGTAATTTATTTTTTACTATAGTTCATAAAGTTTTTACGACTGCTTAGTTTATGATTTATCAGTCTGATTTACTTCGTAAGGCAATTCAGACTAAATTTGCCTATTATTATTTTTATTGTTATCATTATTATTATCATCATTATAATTGTTGCTGTTATTATTGTTACTACTATACTACTATCATTACAATTAACACTTATACTCCTACAATAACTACTACGACAATAACTCATTATTTTTAATAAAGTATTCAACCACCATTAACACCACTTTTTCCCTTGTTCTCCCCAGCGGTATGTGATGAGAGCGGCCCCGTCATCGTCGAAGAACCAGACAACCGCGTAGACTTCAGCAACTCCACCGGCGCCAACATTCACTGCTCTGTTCGAGGACGACCTACTCCCACCGTCGTATGGGTTCGCGCTGAGAATGGTTCGGCTATCGGTGTTGTTCCTGGACTCAGGATGGTGAGTCTAACTGTCTGGTTGTACTCTCTTCTCTCTCTCTCTCTCTCTCTCTCTCTCTCTCTCTCTCTCTCTCTCTCTCTCTCTCTCTCTCTCTCTCTCTCTCTCTCTCTCTCTCTCTCTCTCTCTCTCTCTATCTCTCTCTCTCTCTCTCTCTCTCTCTCTCTCTCTCTCTCTCTTTCTTTCTCTCTCTCTCTCTCTCTCTCTCTCTCTCTCTCTCTCTCTCTCTCTCTCTCTCTCTCTCTTTCTCTTTCTCTCTCTCTCTCTCTCTCTCTCTCTCTCTCTCTCTCTCTCTCTCTCTCTCCTCCCCTCCCTCCCTCTCTCTCTCTCTCTCTCTCTCTCTCTCTCTCTCTCTCTCTCTCTCTCTCTCTCTCTCTCTCTCTCTCTCTCTCTCTCTCCCTCCCTCCCTCCCTCCCTCCCCCCCCATCCCCCACTCCTTTTCCCTGTATTAGCAAATATATTTATGCACTGTTTGACCTTGATAAAATAAACTCAACCCCCCTGATTTTCGTACCGCACTAACCCATTTACACGCAGCCGTACACAGACACCCTCGCACCTCCTGTAGGCGAAGATAACAGAGTTTTTTTTATCAGTGCAAACCCTTAAGCAGCTGGTACTCTCTGGGCATTTTCGTGGGTTTTAAGAGCGTTGATAATACGCTGTAGCTCTATCACTCAGCTCTGGCCACTTCATGTCTGTGGCCACTTACCGTCTGCAGGTGCTTTACCTACTGGCAGGCAGCTCGAGTTTATTTTAACCTTTTCTCTTGCTTTTCGGGGGATATGGTCAGGTCGTTTTCTTTGTTTTCGCTTGTTCTTTGCTCAACGTTTGGTTTTAATTGAGTTTCTTTTTTGCCATCGTTTGTTTCTGTATTTTTCTCTTTTTCTCTATTGCTTGTTCAGATGTATATGTATTTTTCATTTTGATTAACTCCTCCTTTTCCTTTCTCTCTAATGCTTGTCTTCGCATTATTGGAGCACACAGTGACGCACGCAAGGACACCCGAGCACACACACACACACACACACACACACACACACACACACACACACACACACACACACACACACACACACACACACACACACACACACACACACAAGTTACTCCCCCCAAAAAAAATATCCCTCACCACTCACCCCCTTCTCCTCCCCCTCTCCCCCTACAGGTTTTGTCCAACGGCACCCTGATCTTCCCCCCCTTCCGCGCCGAAGACTACCGCCAGGAAGTGCACGCCCAGGTCTACCGCTGCCAGGCCTCCAACTCCCACGGCACCGTTCACTCCCGCGACGTCCACGTGAGGGCAGGTAGGGCATCCGACGCTGAGTTTTGTTGTTTGTTTTAAGGGGAGGGGAGGAGGTTAGTGGAAAGTGGCGTCTTTCTCTCATGTGATTGGGTGTTTGTGTGTATGTAGGGGGGTGGGGTGGGGTGGGGGGTTCTGTGCGTGCGTGTGTGTGTGTGTGTGTGTGTGTGTGTGTGTGTGTGTGTGTGTGTGTGTGTGTGTGTGTGTGTGTGTGTGTGTGTGTGTGTGTGTGTGTGTGTGTGTGTTCGTGAGTGGGTGCGCGCATGTGGGTGCGTTTGAGAGAGAGAGAGAGAGAGAGAGAGAGAGAGAGAGAGAGAGAGAGAGAGAGAGAGAGAGAGAGAGAGAGAGACGCCATTTTCCTTAGTTAGAAGTGTTGGCCGATCAATGAATCAAAGTCAAGAAAAAAAGAGACTTCTTAAAAACAACAACTAAGCAACAGTCTCCCAGGAAGGCTAGATAACTCTCTCCCTTATGATTAAACTCAGTAAAAAAGAACGACCCAAAAAAGACCATTTAGTCGTCTTAATGCGCTCCTAAAAGCCGGCACTGTCCTCGAGTCCCATCATGTGCGACAGTCGTGGAGGACGACCTAACGCGGCGTTTTACGAGCTCATGAGGGCGAGCGTAACATTAGTCGGCCATCACTGCCTTGTGGCACTCGGGGTGGGTGGGTGGGGGGGGGGGGGTATTTCGTTGCGATGTTGGTTCTACATCTGTTCGTGTGCGGTCCTTTTTTGGTCAATGTCTTTTTCTCTTATTATTTGGCTAAGAAGAAAATGGTGAGAATTTTGTTATTCACTCCTCATATTCATTTATGTGATTTATTTTCTTTCACTTTATTAGAATATCCATCTTTTCCCAAAGAGAAATGTTGCAATGCTTTTGAAAGGAGCTTTGGTGTAGACGCTCACAAGTACAGATGTCAAGTCAACAATTTTACGGTTTGCTCGTGGAAAGCCTTCACGGTCTTGGTCTCTAGGAATGGGTAGAATTACTAGTCTTGTATTCAGAGTTGATGCGTCTTTTCAACGCATTGATGTACACAGTAATTAACATAATTAAGTAAGATACACACAGAGATTTCTGTTTCTATGCAATTTGAATGTACAGGTTAACATTTCAAAATAGATAATAGGATAATTTATTAAAGTAGATAATTTGACTGTTGCTCTTCTTGCAAAAAGGTGCATCATGAATGTGTCTTGCAAGATAGCCAGTTTAGCGACTTCTTGCGAGCATTCCGTAAAGCGACGAACCCTCTTTAGTCAGGCTAGCTATAAGGTGTCACGCCGGAGAGGAACCATCAGCCGAAGCAACCGTCAGCACGCGCGGCTGTCGTAAAATTTCACGGAATTTCATGCTGTGTCTAATACCTTCGTCCTTGGAGAGTGTGTTTGTGTGTTCTAGTTTTTTGGGGGGAGGGTGTCCTGGAGTTGGTGTATGTGTCCTAGGGAGTATGTCCTGGATTCGGTATATCTGTCTTAAGGAATATGTCTTAGCTCTTGTATATAAGCGTAGGAGTATGGCCTGGCTTTGGTGTGTGTGTCCAAAGGAGTGTGTCGTGGGTATGGAGTATGTGTCCCTGTATTGGAGTGCGGCTGCAACCTGGGTGGGTGGGTATATCGTGAGGGATGTTTTTCCTTGATTCGGGAATATGTTTTCTGAATAGGATAGGCGTGTGTGTCCTAAGGAGTATGTCATGAATTTGGATTATGTGACTATGGTAATGTTCTTGTCCTATGTTTGAGGTGCATCCTGGGTGGGAGTGTGTGTCACAGGGAATGCGTTTCTTGATTAGGAACATGTATAGCTGGATAATCTGGAGTATAGCGTAAGGGTATATCTTATATCTGGAGTGTATGACATAGAAAGGGAGTGTGTATGTGTCCTCTGTCCTATGTGTCCCCTCCCAGACTGCGGGAGTTGCTGCAGCCTGTAATGGTGGTTAATGACCCATTGGGGCTGGCTTTGCTCAGATGCTGATGGTGTTTTAACTCGAGTCATAAGGAGAAGAGCGATGGTTCCTGTCCGGCTAGTGTAAGCTATTATGGCCCTTGTCCCCAGTGAATATAAGGGTCTCAGTTATCTATTTTTTGCACTTTATAATCATCGTGTTCACTCTTATGAATCTGAATATGGTGTTTAAAGTGTTTATGTTCGTAATTATTTGTAATTTCATAAATTGCATTCATCACATTTGCTATGTATCACGATTACTCTTCTGTGATGACATTAATTCATCACTTTTGATGTTTATTGAACAAAGTGTTCAAGGTAAGTGAACAAATATGTATACTATTCACCCACGTACTCTCCGCTCTTCCCTTTCTTTCTCTGGCCATTCGTCCTTTCGTTTGGCTCACCTGTTATCATTCTCCTTTTCACGCGCCATTGATAAACTTTCCATGACGTCATCTCTATAAGAACCTGTGATGTCACTATTGCTTTAACCTGACATCACGGGTTGATCTCGTCTCCACTGGGGTTGTGATTCTCTCAAGCATCTCTTCTCACGTGATGCTTCTGAGAGGCTGCTGGAAGGCGGAGCAACTCTGTTATGTTATTATGCTGATTTTTTCATGTTTGTTTCATGTTATTGTTCACCCCAACTCCTATTTATAAGGACCATTGAGAATAGGTGCTTCATATTTTTCTCCTCATCTTGGTGGAAAAACATACTCTTATGTGAGAGAGCCATTTTCTCTTACGTTGGGACGGGTATTTTTTCCCTCCCCACCCCTTCCCCTCTCCCCCCCTCTTCCATCCTTGTCAATACCTTCCTGTTCTCCCTTCATTCTTCCCTCCCTCCCTCCCTCCTTCCCCTCCTCCTTCCCCTCCTCCCTGAACACCCCTCTTAACCCCCTCCTCCTCTTTGAAGATGGCTGGAAAGATGGACAATTTATTATGTTCGCGCCAGTGTTTTAGGAGCGAGACCAAAGGAGGCGACCGACACTTCAGGACGTGTAAAAATCCCGTCCCACAACCGGCCCTTTACCTTGCTTAGTCTTCGGAAGGGTGTGGAGAGGGGAGCTAGGCGATTTAGACCTCGGCAGCTTTATATACGGATATTTACTTATTTATCCATTTTTCTTGGTGGTGTATGTAGCAGACGTGACATTGGGTTTGAATAGAGATGCTTACAGGTACACTTGCTCCTGAATGGTGCCATGGCTGAGACGGAGGAAAGCTGACATTTTATGTTTAGAAAGAATTTGCTTGGTATTAGGGATCTCCTTTGCCCCTTATTGCCTTCGACGTCTGTACTCCTGATACTAATACATCAAGAACATCCATCTTCATCATCCCACGCTTCCCCCAAATCGATTTATTCTTGAGGTCAATGGAATTTAGAAGGGATTTATTTTTCCTCGCAAATAACATCTCGCTCGTGATGTGTGCTCAGTGGTGTCCCAGTTCTACCAGACGGAGGTGAACAACGAGCACGTCATCCGGGGCAACTCGGCCATCATTAAGTGCGTGATTCCGTCCTTCGTGGCGGACTTTGTCTCGGTGGCGTCTTGGGTCACGGACGACGGCCAGGACTTCGTGCCAGAACATGAGGCCTATGGTAATTTTTTTCCTCCCATAACGGCGGTTTTCTTCGTAAATGGCACGTGTTTTTTTATTGAATGTGATCTCCATTATTTTCAGAGGTTTCTCCTTGTTCTTTTCCGTCTCTATTTACCTTTAGGTTAGAGTGTTGCTTCGCTACGGCTTTCTACCCGTCTTCCCCCCAACAAAAGGATCCCCGAATTTCTCTAATGATTAAATATTTTTTTTCGCAACTCCCCCTCCCCTCCTTTCCCCCTCCCCTTCCTAGTGGTGAGCCAACAATACGAGACTGACGTAAACAAAGAGCACGTGATCCGAGGAAACGCCGCCATCTTTAAGTGCGTGATTCCCTCCTTCGTCGCGGACTTCGTCAGTGTCACTTCTTGGATCACAGATGCAGGCGAGGTCTTCTTCCCTTCGCAGCAATACGGTAATGAAGCGAGGGCGACGCCATTAACCGATTCCGGAAGGGACTTTAACGCTCACGTTTTTTTTCCTTCCAGATTTCATGGCTGTGTAGGCCTACGACATTCATCTACCTTTACGATAACAGATTTGATTTTCTGATTCCAGGACTGTACGTGCTTAATCGAGGCTATTAGCTGGTTATTTGTCTTAATCAGCATTAAGGAATAGTTTTTTTTTTTAAATCAAAATAATCCCCTTTCCGTGAAAATGCAAAAGCAAATAAACCGAAAATGATCGCAAAGGAAATATGGAGAGAAATGCCGTGCAGGAAGTGAAACAGATAACGGGAGTGATAAAAGACAGGCGCATGCAAAGGGCTTTGAGGAGCGAGCGTTTTCCAGATGAAACTTGCTCTATTTTTTATTTTTTTTAACGTACATAAAAACAGGAATGATATGTGTGTGGCATATCTCTATGAATGCGTGTAGGAAACGCTTATCGATATAGAAGTGCAAAAACTACAAAGGATTTTTTTTTTTTCTGAAATAACCCTGCACCTTTCACAGTCGGTCCCACCCGTAGGTTGTAAATAGATATGATTAGAATTAGAATAATAAATATATATATAAAGTATATATATATAGAGAGAGAGAAAGAAAGAAAGAAAGAAAGAAAGAAAGAAAGAAAGAAAGAGAGAAAGAGAGATGGAGAGAAAGAAAGAGAAAGATAATATCAGTTGAACGACTGGGAGGAGCCGTGTGGCGTAAGATAATTTAGAGCAATTATTAGGGTTAACTTTCATGGCCAAAACTGAGTCCCTTATTTATGCAACTTGGAATTAATGATACGTTTCGTACCATGACGAAGGGACAAGGGGACTCTGTGAAATTAGTACTTAAAGTCGAAGGGTTACTGCGGTCTTTTTTTGTGCGTATGTGTGTGTTGCGTGCGTGCGCGTGCATGAAGGCCATTGGGACGTAGTTCACATGCCTGCCGCGCCTGACGCCGCCCTTTCATAATTGAAATGCCTTTCTAGACCGCCTCTCCTCCAAACACATTCACTTGCTTTTACTGTGAGGGTGAATTTCACTAGTTTATTCTTAATTTATAGACGATTTTACTCGCTACGGCTTTGTCTCGTTTTTCTTTTCGTATTATTTCCCCATCTCTCTCTCTCCTCTCTCTCTCTCTCTCTCTCTCTCTCTCTC
>BOPN01000812.1:215000-240000 GCA_017312705.2 Penaeus japonicus
TGGAGAAGGGTAGGAAGGGGTGATGAATGGGTGGGGGATGGAGGGGGTTGGAAGGGGGAGGGGTTAGGGAGCTGCTGAGGGAACCATTACTGCTCTTTCCCTTTCTTGGCTGTGAAATTTATTGCTGAGACTTTTCCTTCGTCTGCGGAAAGCAAATCTTTTGCCTTTGCATTTTCAGACATTTCCCCCTTTCTTATTTGTACCTGAGGGGTTTGAACTTACAGTCAAACAAACAAACAAAAAGAAACTTAAAGCAAAAGATCGGGTTCCGGAAAGTTCTGAAGCGAGAGTCCGAGGAAGGAAAGGGGGAGAGTAGTGTCTCCTTAAGTGCTCCGGGGTTTGTGTTTCTCTTTCCTACGGCGGACTTCCTCCCAGTCGCGGCCTGGCTCTACGTCTTGTCTTTGGCCATATTTCTTGCAGCTCGACTGATGATTTTCTCCCTTCCTTTTCAGGCTTTTGACTCGAAAGTTATCTTTGGCCTCTTCTCTTCCAGGTTATCTTGTTGAATATGATATTGATTGTTTAGTTCTCATAGTTTATTTCATTTTGTTTGTTTCGTTTTGCCCCGTGCGTGATATGGTAATTATTAACCGACGCGATCGTACAAAATACTTGCGGTATTTCTATAAAGCGTTCGATTAGGGACTATAGTTCCTCAAAATACCACCTAAACCTCGAATCATCATTCATGAATACTTAAACCTCATCCTTCGCCTCATTCTAAACCCATTCGAGTCACCACTTCGCACCACAGCATCTTCCAAGTGCCAGAACCCCCCCCCCCCCCCCGAAGAAAAAAAAACGGTAGCATTTCGTCACGTCAGTTCCTCATGACGACTAACGACCTCCTCCTCCAGTTGTGCATCAGGAGTACGAGACCCACGTGGTTCCCGAGAGTGTCATTCGTGGTAACGCGGCCATCCTCAAGTGTAACATTCCCTCCTTCGTCGCCGACTTCGTGAAGGTGCAATCGTGGCTCACTGACAAGGGCGAGACGTATTATCCTTCGGAAAATTATGGTAATTGATGAGATTAGGGGAGACTAATTTTCTCTGGTGTTTCAGCTTCTTTTTTTCCAGGTTGTTGCGATTCTTTATCATTTTCTCTTCTATTTCAGGTGATTATGCATTTTGAAAAATCCACCTGTACGTTTTAGCTCTTTTTGTATATAAAACTAGTGACCGCAATTTCACTCGGCAAAGTTTCATAGAACCCCCTTCCTCATCCCCCTCTCCCTCCCTCCCCGGCACCCTAATGGAAACTGGTCCCTCTCATCAGTCAACTAAAACCTGCTCCTTCTACCAGTGGTCCACCAGGATTACCAAACCGACGTGGTTCCCGAGTACGTGATCCGGGGCAATTCCGCCATCCTCAAGTGTAACATTCCCTCCTTCGTCGCCGACTTCGTCAGTGTCCAAGCGTGGCTCACAGACAAGGGCGAGACATATTATCCTTCGGAGAATTATGGTAAAGCGTGTTCTAATCACCTGTCGCCAGAGCCCTAATTATTATTAACCCCGAGGCTACTCATTATCCTGTGATATCTAATTTTCAGGATATTAACGGTTATTGTTCTCGTTTATTGCAGGGGGTTTGATCATTTTGCGGAGACTTGATCTCGGGAATAATCTTTTTATCTCTTCTCTTTAGGGGAAAGGATATTGGTGGCGTCACTTGCTATTGATTCTACTTTTCTATTTGGAAGAAATTGAAGTGTTTCTCTCTCTCTCTCTCTCTCTCTCTCTCTCTCTCTCTCTCTCTCTCTCTCTCTCTCTCTCTCTCTCTCTCTCTCTCTCTCTCTCTCTCTCTCTCTCTCTCTTTTTCTCTCTTGCCCGTAGTGTGCAACGTCCCTTCGCTTAGTTCACGCAAGTTTCGAGCTCTTTTAACTTCTTGAAGTAACCGCCGGGCTTCCTTAACAGTGGTGCCCCAGGCGTATCTGATCGACGTGAGCATGGAAAACGTGATCCGAGGAAACTCTGCCATTCTCAAGTGTAACATTCCCTCATTCGTTGCCGACTTCGTCAGCGTCCAGGCCTGGGTCACGGACAAAGGCGATAGCTACTATCCTTCTGACAACTATGGTAACGTCTTTTATGTCCCCCTTTGCCAAGAGAGGAAGTGGAGGGAGATAGTATGCATAGAGGGCGGGGTATGATATGTGTGTGATAATTTTCGATTTTTTCTTTCTCTCTTTCCACAGGAAGGGAGATATTTTTTTTTTTTACGAAAGCTTATATGCTAACTTTCGCTTGATCTTCACAGGAACTTTTATTGATTATTCGGTGTGCGGAATTATATAAAATGGTTTGTTTGTTCTGATGGATTTGGCCTTCTTCCTTTTGTCTCGTTTAGGTTTGTGTTGTTTAGAGTACAAGGCAAATGTTTTAGATGGTTTAGTTTGACCTTGTAGTTTGCGTTTCTCAATCGTTTGAACCGACCAAACAGAAAACAGAAAAATGAATCGTGACCTTTCGGGTTGATACTTCATGCCTTTCATCCTCGTTCTTCACACTTCATGTCAACCTCAGATCACACCCTTCATGTCACCCTCACATCACACTCACGCTAGACATGAAACCAACCAAAAACTCCATTATTTCACCACTTCCTCCTCTCTCCCTCCCTTCTTCCTCCAGTTGTCCAGCAGGATTACTTAACGGACGTGAGCCTCGAGTACGTGATTCGCGGTAACTCGGCCATCCTCAAGTGTAACATTCCCTCCTTCGTCGCCGACTTCGTCAGTGTGCAGGCGTGGCTCACGGACAAGGGCGAAACATTTTACCCCTCTGATAATTATGGTAAATGATGGATTGCGAATTCTAATTGATGTGACACGTTTATTTGTTTTTTTCTTTCAGGTCTGATCATTTTTTTTCGTTGGGTACTCGTTAATTACTAATTTTCACTTTTTCAGCAAATGTTACCTTTTCTCTCTTTCTTACGTGATTCTTATTTAATTTCCAGCAAAAGCGAGGTGAATTCTTTCATACACATTAATTAGATGATTTCATTCATATTTCCCCCCTTTTAATACAAAGCCGCATTATCGAAAATGTAGACCAAAACCCGACGATCGTTTTCGTTCCTTAACCGACGCCAAAAATTCCCGTTTTCTACAGTGGTTCACCAGGAGTACCAGACGGACGTTTATCACGAGTACGTCATTAAGGGTAACTCCGCTATCTTCAAGTGTAATGTGCCATCTTTCGTGGCCGATTTCGTCAGCGTCCAGTCGTGGGTGACGGATCAGGGCGACACCTACTTTCGAGGAAATGATTTTGGTAATAAGGGAGACGAAAAGAAATGGGAAAGAGTTGGGTTAGGTTGTGGCCACGTGGTCGGGACTAATATGTTTTTTTTTTCTTTTCAGGTTTCTATTACTAATTGGATATTTATATTTCAGTTTGGGTTGATGCTGAGACTAATAGGTTCTCTATTTTCTCTTTGAATTAATTGTTTCTTTCAGAAATACTCGTTCTTTAAATTTATTACACTTTGAATGCTTATCATTACGATTTGCCCGGTATGCTCTCTCTCTCTCTCTCTCTCTCTCTCTCTCTCTCTCTCTCTCTCTCTCTCTCTCTCTCTCTCTCTCTCTCTCTCCTCCCTCCCTCCCTCCCTCCCTCCCTCCCTCCCTCCCTCCCTCCTTCCCTCTCTCACACCCTAACCTTCATCCATCTTGGCTTCCTCCCTTCCATCCACTCCTCTCCCACCCTCGATTTCTCCCTCTACCCCCCCTTCCCCTTCTGCCACTCGTACTAACCATCCCCTCTTCCCCCCTCCGCCCTCCCGCCAGTGGTCCCCCAACTATACTCGGCCGAAGTGCTGACAGAGTACGTGATCCGCGGTAACTCAGCGATCCTTAAGTGCAACATTCCCTCCTTCGTGGCCGACTTCGTGAGCGTGCAGGCTTGGGTGTCCGATGATGGCAACGTCATTTATCCCTCCGATAATTACGGTAAATGAACCGGAGTGGGGAGGGGGAACTGATGAATAGATATGATCTCCCCCTTCCCCCCTTTCCCCCCCGAATTCTCTTTCACCCCTACCCCCTTACAATTCTTGATACTTTTTTCAATAAATTTTTCAGATTGCTAATAGACTCTTTTCTCCCCTTCCAGGAAATAGTAAATTTAATTTCCGAGTTATTATTTTCATGTTGCATGTGTATGCCTAGTAAACGCATACCGTGCATCATTTGGTTTTGTGCGCTTATGTCGCGGTAGAGAGTGTGTGGAATTCGATCTTGATGAGAGTTGATTAATCTAAATTTCTTTATTCTTCATTCCCGTTGTCTGCTCTCCTTCCCTATGCCCATTTCCCTCTTCTCTTTCCCTTTCCTCGTATTTCCCTTATTCATTTCCAAATTCTCCGTTCTCCTCGCTCCTACACTTCGTCATCATCACCTTTTTCATCTTCTTTCTCCTTCTCGACCTCTTCATTCCCCATTTTCCTCCTCTTCGTCCATCTTCTTATCCCTTCTTCCTTCTTTCCCCTTTCTCCAAATCCTTTTCCCTCTCTTCCTTCCCCTCTCCCTTGTCCTCCTCCTCTCCCTCCCTCCTCTTCCTTCCCCCTTCCCCTCCCCCTCCTCCTTTTCTTCCTCCTCCTTCCCCCCCCCTATCGCTCCACGGCCTAACAGTGGTGCCCCAGACCTACCAGTCGGAGGCCGACAACGAGTACGTGATCCGCGGCAACTCGGCCATCATGAAGTGCGAGATCCCTTCGTACGTGGCCGACTTCGTGAGCGTGCAGGCTTGGGTGGACTCGGAGGCGGAGGTTTTCTATCCTAGCAGCGACTACGGTAACTGCTTTGAGTTCCCCCCCTCCCCGCCCCTTCGCTCTCTCTCTCTCTCCCCCTTAACCTCCTCTCCCTTTCTCCTTGAATCAGTCTTTCTTTGACTACTCTTTTTTTCTCCCCACCCTCTATCTCTCTCCCTCCCTTCTTTGATTCTGGGATTCTTCATCTGGATATTTTCCTTTGTTTTATTTCGTGTTTCTTTATCTTTTTCTTTTCCTCATCTCTATCATCCTCTCGCTTCTGCTTGGCTTTCGGGTTGGAGAGATTTTGCCTTGGCTCTTCAGGATGACGAATAATGTGGATTTTCACATTCCAGGTTCTTTTGATAATCTCCTTCGTCTCTCTGTGTTTATCATCATCATCATTATTATTATTATTATTATCATTATTATTATTATTGTTATTATTATTATCATTATCATTATTATTATTATTATTATTATTATTATTATTATTATTATTATTATTATTATTATTACTATCATCATATATCACCACCAACAAACAACAACAGCAGAGACACATATACACGAATATCGGATTGTGAGAAGGATAGGAAATCCCCCCAAAGACCATAGCCTTTAACCCCCTCCCCCTTCCTCGTACTGCCAGTCGTCCACCAGTCGTACCAGCTGGAGGCGCACAACGAGAACGTAATTCGGGGCAATTCCGCCATCATCAAGTGCGTCATTCCCTCCTTCGTCGCGGACTTCGTCAGGGTGCAGGCGTGGGTGGACTCCGAGGGGCAGGTGTACTACCCCAACACCAACTATGGTAATTGAGTGGTAGGCCTGGTGCTTAGTCGGCCTGGGGGGAGGGGTCGGCGCAGCAAGGAGGTGGGGGATGGGGGGGGGGAAGCTCAGTGGCCTTCGCGGGTAGTTTGATTTATTGTTCGGATTGATTCGCTCATTTGATTTCTTTGTTTTGAATTTAATGAAAGGTATTCTATTTCATTTCAGGTGGAAATTGGAATTTGAGATAACGTTCCTTCTCCTTTCTCTCTGCAGATGGATTAATTTTTCTTTCTATTTAGTATCTAATAATATTGAAGAATGTAATTGGTACGATGGTTTTTTGTCCTTGATTCATGGGAAACATCGGTCCATTGTTCATGTCCTTGATAACAATCGATTTTGTTCGGTTTCTGCGTCTTTTTTGCGTCTGTTCTGTCTCCTCATGTCCTGTATCCCCTCCCCCTCTCTGTGTCCTTCTCGCCCTGGGCTCCCTCCCTGCATCACTCCCTGTGTCCTTCTCGCCCTGGGCTCCCTCCCTGTGTCCTTCTCGCCCTGGTCTCCCTCCCTGCATCCCTCCATCTCCCGACCATTGGATGTTTTTCTCGTGCCGTTTATTCCCTCGTTGCCATCCGCTTTATCTCCTTTGCCATCGGGCAGAAGGAGGCGGGAGGAGCCGTTTACATCTCGTCATCTCGTCCTTAATACTCGCTATCATCACCGCATACTTCATCACTCTGCCGTCTGCTCTCATCACCATCGACCCCTTTTCCTCTCAGCGGCCTCATCTGTGCACCTCCGCGGAAGACCTCATCACCATTAGTCCTCATTACCGGGAACATTTTCACACATTTTTCGCGGTTCGTTAGGGGTTTCTCACGCGCTTCATCACCCGGATCTCCCTCGTCACCACTACCGCCTTCCTCCTCTCTTTTCCCTTCCTCTCATCACAAGAGAATACATCACATTCGCTCTTACCTAACCGTCTCTCCGTCGTCACCACCATCGCCACCACTTTACTCTCTTTCATCACTCCTTCCACCGCTTCTTTCCTCATCTTTCCACTACCTCTTCCACCACCCCTTCCACCAATCCCTTCGCCAAGCATCTGATCCTCCCTCGCCGCCTCCCCCAGTGGTGCCTCAGACGTACCAGATCGAGGCCGACAACGAGCATGTCATATTGGGTAACTCGGCCATCATCAAGTGCGAGATCCCGTCCTTCGTCGCCGACTTCGTGAGTGTGCAGGCGTGGGTCGACTCCGAGGGGATGACCTACTATCCCGGCCGCGAAAACTATGGTAAAGGATAGTCATGGGATAGGTAAAAGGAGGAGGAGGAGGAGGAGGAGGAGGAAGAAGAGGAAGAAAAAGAGAGAAAGAAAGAGAAAAAGAAAAGGAAGGGCATTGGGAGCGTGGTTGATGGAGATGGATGTTGTGTGATGACTTTTTTTTTTTTATCTCATTCACTTTCATTTCCTTCTCTTCTCTCAGGCACTGATCACATTTCTCCCAATTTCTTCAGGTAATTTATTTTGCACACAGGTCTTACGTCGCAACATGCTGTTGCAGATATATAAAAGGAAAAAGAAGTAATTAACTTCTTTCTAAGTCTCTTGCCCAGTGTCCTTAAAGGGGTCACACTAGTACTTTCAACACCTCCACCACCATTTCCTTCCTCTTTCCCTTTCCTCCTTCCCCCTTCTTTCTTCCCTCTACCTCGTTCCTCATTCGTCCCCCGCATTCCCTTCCTGTTCACCAAGACTAACGAGGTTTCCGCCCCAGTGATCTCCCAAGACTACCTGCTGGAGGCGGAGTCGGAGAACGTGATTCGCGGGAACTCTGCCGTGCTTAAGTGTAAAATCCCTTCCTTCGTCGCGGACTTCGTCAGCGTGCAGGCCTGGGTGGACTCGGAGGGGAAGCATTACTACCCCAACAACAATTATGGTAATTTTAGAGGGATAGGCTCTCGATCTGGAAGGTCGCTAGAACTCGAAGGTCTTTTCGGTGCGAAAAGGGTTTATCTGAGGCTTGGGTTGACCTACGGCTCTCTTTCTGTTTCAGGACGAAATTTCGGTTGTGTTTCTTTTCTCGTTCATCTTTTTTTTCTACTGGTTACCCATCTTACTTAGTTATATTTCTTTCGATACTTTTCTTTCTTTCCTTCCGTCCCTTTTTCCATGACGCCCATACATAGACCCAAATACACACACACACATTGTTGATTCGACCCCGAATCCAAAACAAATCATCTCACCACGAGTAGAGCCTCAACTAATCATCATCCTTACGCATCACTAACGGCCTTGATCTGTGTGGTGTGCTAGTGGTGGCGCAGGACTACCAGACGGAGGCGGAGAATGAGTACGTGATTCGCGGCAATTCGGTGGTGATGAAGTGCAAGATCCCTTCGTTCGTGGCGGACTTTGTCTCCGTTCAGTCTTGGCAGGATTCGGAAGGGCGCAGGTTTTACCCGGCGGAGGATTACGGTAATGGACGGCGTCGCGGAAACGTTCTTACTCTCTCTTTCACTTTTTTTTCTTCTTACGATGATTATATATTTTTTTCCCTTTTTTAGGGTTGTGTGTGGGGGGAGGGGGGTTGAGGTGGCTGCCATGGTCGTGGTAGTAAGGGTTGAGTTTTTTTTTTCTTTCCTTCCACCTTCTTTCTTTTCCTTCCAAGTAATTTTTCTCTTGGCATTTCAGATACCTCTAATCTTCTATTGTTCTTTTGTTGTCTCTAATTTCAGGTAACTTACCCAGATTCTATATCACGTTTTTCCTTCTTTTTCATTCGCCAGGAAATATGTGCTCAGTCGCGTGACCAGTATTTCTCTCATTTTCTTGCAGGTTTTGGGAATTTCTCTAACTGACGTTTTTGTTTTCAGAGGTCGAGCGCACATTAATCGTTTTTCATTACTTCAGGATTATTGTTTAATCTTCTGTGAGCTTCATTTTTGTCTAAAGAAAATGTTAGCTGTACTGGCTCTATTTTTGGCTCTCTCTTTTTTCTTTATCTGTTTTCTCTCCTCTCTCCCTCCCTCCCTCCCTCTCTCTCTCTCTCTCTCTCTCTCTCTCTCTCTCTCTCTCTCTCTCTCTCTCTCTTTCTCTCTCTCTCTCTCTCTCTCTCTCTCTCTCTCTCTCTCTCTCTCTCTCTCTCTCTCTCTCTCTCTCTCTCTCTCTCTCTCTCTCTCTCTCTCTCTCTCTCTCTCTCTCTCTCTCTCTCTCTCTCTCTCTCTCTCTCTCTCTCTCTCTCTCTCTCTCTCTCTCTCTCTCTCTCTCTCTCTCTCTCTCTCTCTCTCCATCCATCCATCCCTCCCTCCCTCCCTCCCTCCTTCCACCCATCCTGCCATCCCTGCCGCAATTCTCTAATTCTCTCCCTGTCCCTGTTCGTGTCACTGTTCATAATTTCCCTCCATTGAGCGAGTTTCCTCTGAATATCCTGGCGTCTTAACGTAGTTTCCCTCGTCCTTTCCTTTCCGCCTTCCCTCTTTCCTCCGTGACCCCCCCTGCCCCCCCCCCCCCCCCCGCGCACCATCTTTATCAGTTGCTCCTCTCGTTTGTTTTAGGTTGCGTTTAAATCTGCTGGATTTTTTTGGGGGGGATAATCTTTATTTGCGGAATTTTTCCCATCTTTCGTTTTTCTTTATACCTCCTTGAAAATCATTTGGAAAAAGCTCCTCTTTCGAAAGAAGTTTGCCATTAAAGTTTTCCTTGCTCTTCTCCTCGTCACATTTTTTGAAAGTATATTTTCTTTTCTCTTCTATCGTCCGACCGTCTCCTGTCTATTGATTAGCGTTTTTTGTTCTTTTCTTTCTCTCCTTCATATTGCATTTTTGGCGTTTATCTAATTTAGTATTTTGTTCGCATCATTTTTTATTACTCCTCTCTTCATTTCGTTTCATCTACTCTTCCTTCGCATCTTTATTTATAATGCTTATTTCCATCTATCCATTTCCCGCCATGTTCTTTTATCTCCCCCTTTAACTCACATTCACTCCTTCTTACCCTTCCATCTACCCATTATCTCCCTTCCTTCCTCTTCTCTTCTCTCCTTGCATCCCTTCCTCCCTCCCACAGTTTCCTCCTATCCCTCTCTTCTTCCACTTCTCTTCCCTTCCTCCTTCCCCATTTTTAAAAAGCCCTCCCTTCGACTTCCACATTCCCTGTGCCCGACTGACTGTACGCACGCCCGCCTGTCCGTAGTGGTGGCACAGGGCTACGAAACGGACGCGGACAAGGAGTACGTGATCAAGGGCAACAACGCCATCATGAAGTGCGAGATCCCGTCGTTCGTAGCGGATTTCGTGAGCGTGCAGTCGTGGCAGGACTCGGACGGCAACATGTATTACCCGCGCGATAGCGATTATGGTAATTCTTGTGTGACTCTCTCTCTCTCTCTCTCTCTCTCTCTCTCTCTCTCTCTCTCTCTCTCTCTCTCTCTCTCTCTCTCTCTCTCTCTCTCTCTCTCTCTCTCTCTCTAAGCTTGAAATGATCTACGCTCTCTCTCCTTTTTCAGATGAATACGAAGAGGCGAGCTGATAACAATGGCATTTCTTTCCATCCTCTGTGGATATCCTTTACCTGTTTATCACTGGCCCTTTGAGAACTCCCCCTCGAACCTCCATCTTTTCTCACAATCACGATCGCCCATCATCGCATCATCATTCGACACCACCACTCTCGGTTCGTTAACCCTTTCATGATCTGCAACCGTCAGAATTTTCATAATCATCTTGCCACTCATTTGAAGGCGTTAGGTCGTGACACGTCAGCTGCAGGCTTCTCGAGCCGAGGTATCAAGCGATGTTGTCACGTGACACGTTCGCAATGTATAAATCAAATGAAGTGTTATAAAAGTAATTACAAACGAACAAACTTCCTCCGGTACGAAGTGGTCGCACAGGAGTACACAAGTCGGGTTCACGACGAGGACGTCCTCAAAGGCAACTCTGCCATCCTCAAGTGCGTCATCCCCTCCTTCGTCGCCGACTTCGTCATTGTGCAGTCGTGGGTGGACGGAGAGGGAAAGGTCTACTATCCCTCGAACGCTTATGGTAATGGGAGTGACGTCATATCCCCCTCTTCTTTTTTACCTTCTTCATTCCCTCTTCCTCCTTAGGATATACTAGTGTTCTTATGCCTCTGTGTTCACCATTCATTTTCGAGGTCATTGTTAGTTTCAGGTATCTCATCTACCAACCTGAGACGATGTACATTTCATTTCTTTCACAGAACTTGCAACTCTGGTGCGATGTGCTCAAAATTTATGTTCACATTTCTTCATTATCATTATTACTGATCTTTCGCCTCAGTGGTGTCTCAGGGCTACGTTACCCAAGTGGTGGACGAGAGCGTCCTGACGGGGAACTCGGCTATCCTTAAGTGCATTATCCCGTCCTTCGTGGCTGACTTCGTGAGGGTGCAGGCCTGGGTCGACTCAGAGGGAAAGGCCTTCTATCCCTCCTCGAACTACGGTAATGCACCATGTTCGTAGGCCTAGGCTGAAGGGAAGGATGGAGGGAAGGGAAGGGGAAGGGCATGAGATGATGAGGAAGGGTACGGCCTGGCCTGGCTCGCTATTGTTTTCCAGGATCATTAATTATGTCGCCGTCCTCATTGTCTGCGCTCCACAGGCCTTTCATCACTCTGTCAGTTCTTCTAAATGTCCTTTTTTTCTCGCTTCACACTAAAAAAAAATCAAAACACCGTCAACCTCTGATCGCTCATGTTGCCTAGTCGATCTGTCTGTTTTGACGTGGCCTGCGCCGGCTCTTCCCTGCAGTGGTCGCGCAAGACTACCTGACGCAGGTGCTGGATGAGGCTGTGCTGCGCGGCAACTCGGCCATTCTTAAGTGCGTCATTCCCTCCTTCGTGGCCGACTTCGTGAGTGTGCAGGCCTGGGTGGACCTCGAAGGAAAGGCCTACACGGCGTCGGATCGCTATGGTACGCGCACTGGAGGAGGACTGGCCGGCTGTGGCGAAACTTTTATCTAGCTTATATCTACTTGTTTATTTATTTATTTGTTTGTTTATTCGTTTGTTTGTTTAAATACTTATTGGTTCGTCTGTTTGTTTGATTACACATTTGTATTCGCCTTGCAGATGGCGCGCCTTCTTTGGGATAAAGGTGCAAGCAAACTTTTTGAAAGAATTGCAATGCCCCATGTGTCCAGGGCTTTGCTCAGGTGTAACGAAAGCAGAGTGTGTTTTCTTTTCATAAAGTTTTGTTCCTTTTTCAGCTCTACGAAGCCTTGGCGATTAAACCCAATATTTATGAGTGTTAATTATCGCCACTTGTCTTTGTTAATGTTTGGTAATGAGGCGCTAAGTGCAGGTTATTGAATCAAGAATACAGTGAGGCATATCTTTTGTGTCTTAACGTCCATTAGACTACGGTTATTACCTTGCTATTGCACTGCTGCCCATCGTTTCCACATAGGCATTAGTGCCACTATCCTTTAATCATCACACCACCATCATCACCATCATCATCATCATCATCACCATCATCACAACCTCGGCCTCCATCGCGTTAATTTTACCCAAAGAAAGGTCTCTCGCGCCGGATGAAAAGGGTACTCTATTATCCGAATTTTTGTCGCCGTTACCCCGAGTCTTGTGTTAGTTACGGCCGCCGCTCGAGTGGGACTTCGGTTTGCTTCATTGTGGGGAAGGGGCTGGGGCTCAGTGTTTGTTTGTTTGTTTGATTGGTTGGTAGTGTGAGTGTGTGTGTATGTGTATATGTGTGCGTGTGTGTATGTGTGTATGTGTATGTGTGCGTGCGTGCGTGCGCATGGATCCACGTGTTTCTCTTTGTGGTTGCGGGCTCTCCTATACTCTCTTGCTCTTCTGTCTTCCATCCAAACTAACCCTCTCAGTCTTCCTCTCCCTCTCCTCCTCCCTCCCCTCTCCCGTCCTCCTCGATGACCTCCATTTTCGCTGTTTTTTCATCAAAGATTTCCCCTTCTCTCCCTCTCCTCCCATGAAGTGGTGTCCCAGCAGTACCTCACTCAAGTTTGGGACGAGAGTGTCCTGAAGGGGAACTCGGCTATCCTTAAGTGCGTTATCCCGTCCTTCGTCGCGGACTTCGTCAGCGTGGAGTCTTGGGAGGACCTGGAGGGACGCACCTACCTGGCCTCCGATGATTATGGTAATGAGGCTCCCTCATGTGGAGCGAGGCTGGGGAGAAGGGACAATGGAGTGAGTGAGTGAGTGAGTGAGTGAGTGAGTGAGTGAGTGAGTGAGTGAGTGAGTGAGTGAGTGAGTGAGTGAGTGAGTGAGAGAGAGAGAGACAGACAGACAGACAGACAGACAGACAGAGAGAGAGAGAGAGAGAGAGAGAGAGAGAGAGAGAGAGAGAGAGAGAGAGAGAGAGAGAGAGAGAGAGAGAGAGAGAGAGAGAGAGAGAGAGAGAGAGAGAGAGAGAGAGAGAGAGAGGGAGGGAGGAGGGGTGAGGATGTTATCGATTCAGGCTATCTGTCTCCCCTTGTCATCTGCCGTGCGTACGAAGATGGTGACGCTTATGCAGTTGACTGATGATAACAATGATGGTGATGATCGTGATTCAGATGATCCCTGCTTTCAACTGTTCTTTCCAGGGCAGAGGACGGTATTGCATGTCTCCCAATCCCCCAGTCTCCTCACTGCGTTCCTCTGCAATATTTTTTTCGTGCCGTGTGTTTGCCGTTCGTGTGCTCTCTCTTTAATCAGATTTGTTATTTTGATTTTTCATCCGCATGAAGAATGGAGAATTTTCTTCCATATTTCCCTTCACAGATAACTGCGAACGACTTATTGTTCCATACATTCTTTCTCACTCCCTTCCTCCCTCCCCTGATCCTCTGTCAACATCACAGAGCCTTTGTGTTTTGAGGGAAAAGAATGGAGAGTTAACAGCCTCGTTATGCAAATGCCAGCGCGTTCGCCCTCCGGTTAATGAAGGTGAAATATTCGATCATCCGCGTAGATGGGGCGAGAGGATGTCGTTAATGTTCTGTAGATTCGTCGTAGATGAAGAGGGATTGTGGAGTATGTTCATGTATCTATAAGTAAATCCATTTATTTCTTGTATGTTTCTTTTTTTTATTTAGTGCGAAAAGGAACATAAAACCGGGAAATGTCGGAGATTAGGCTCTGTGTCGGGGAATCAATGCAGGATGACCCTCAGATAACATGTTTGTTGATTGATTCGGCGGACGTGATAGAGGCCAGCCTGACCTGACCCGTAGGACTTTCGTCTCTGAGGACGGAGCTCACTAGGATTATGGTTGCGTGCTTCGTGCCGGCGCCGTAGGTTTAAGAGACGGCAGGTAGCGTAGCTTCGGTGATTATTCGTCAATTGAAAGGGAATTAAGCTAGGGGACAGTAAGGCGATATTCGCTTGTCTCAAATTATGTAGAGGAAATAAGCAATCTGCAGCCACATAAGATGACAATAGTCAGCGCTGTGCTGACTTCTCATTAGACAATTATAACTTGTGTAATAGACGGGTTGTAAAGGCTTCGCTAACAGATGGTTCCGCTGTTTTTCCTCCATTTTCTTACCATCGATTTTCCCTTTCATCTCTCCAAGACCGATGGTTATGGAAAGGGACAAATGAGTTATTCATCCACCCTCGGGGACAAGGGGCCGATATGATTATAACAAAGGTATAAGAGCAAAAAATATATAATCTATTTTTTTATGCTATCGTCACCCAGTCGAGAAGAGTCGGGTGTGTGATATTGTTTTTGCCTTACGAAAGTGTACTGACGAGTGTGGTTGTCGTTGTAGTCGTGTCACAGAAGTACGTGACGAGGGTGATTGACGAGGACGTGCTGGCCGGCAACTCCGCGCTCTTCAAGTGCATGATCCCGTCCTTCGTGGCCGACTTCGTGAGCGTGCAGTCCTGGGTGGATTCGGAAGCCAAAACCTACGTCTCCGGCCAATCCTACGGTAATCCTGGCAGAATAAGGAGGGACGGGCGAGGGCGAAGTCAGGGGGAGGGGAGGGAGAGGAAGATAGGAGGAGAAGAGAGGATTAGGGAAGGAGGAGGGGTTTGGGGGAGAGGGGGGGGGTGGTCAGTATTTAGGCTCATGGAATTGATGTTTTATTAGCGGTAGATTTTTGATGATCTAAGATAATTTCTTTCCTTATTATTTTACCCGATGTAAGTTTTTATTTTACAGTGTTCATTGATTGAAAAAAATACTTCCCATTATAATGGGAAATATATCTAGACAATAACTCTTTTACTAACTGTTTATTATTGATCTCCTTATGCGCGTTAGTACAAATGCACCAGAAAAAGCGACGGAGTAATAACAGCAATAGCACCAGCATGACGGCCGGGCATCCTGATCTTGCAAGCGTCACCAACACTTATGATTCTCTGTTCGGGAAAACTGACTTGCTCGCTTCCTCCAGCCTTTCCCTTTCTTCTCCTCTCCTCCTCACCCCTCTTCCTTCGATCCTTCTTCCCCTTCCTTCACGCGGAAAGAGTGCGAGAGGCGTGTGTGGTAGTTTGTGAGAGATAGAGAGAGAACGAGAGGGCGAGAGAGTTGACGTAAGGCGTGACCGGTTTGCAGTGGTGGCGCAGGCTTACGAGACGCGAGTGAGTGACGAGTTCGTGATCCGAGGCAACGCGGCCATCCTCAAGTGCTCCATCCCTTCCTTCGTGGCCGATTTCGTGACCGTGCAGGCTTGGGTCACGAACGACGGCAAGGCCTATTACCCTACGGACAAACACGGTATCTTTGTTGTAGGAGTGAAGGACGCAGCCTGCAACGTCGCTTCTTTTCTTTTCGTTTAACCTGTATTCTTTTTTTTTGCCTTTTAGTTTGATGATTTCTTATATTTTGTATATTTATGTATGTTTTTTTTTGTTTTTGTTTTATGTTTTCAGACGAATCATTTCTTCGTGGATTGATGTTTGATGACATGGCTTATCATGGCATCTGTAATTCCTTACATTTTCTTTTGGCATTTCAGAAAAAAACGGAAAGGTTCTGCCAGGAAGTCCGCCACCTTTTTTTGTACCCCTCGCCGGCTAATATTTTATGTATATCCACTAAATTATTCTGCATTCAAATATGCTATTTCGAGGGCGGGACATTCTGTGTCCATGACTGTGCAGAATTTGAACATAAAGGCCATTTATTAATATCAGCACATTCTACACACACAAAAAGACACACATACCCTTTCTCTCCGCTTGATTGATGCAACACGATATTTCAACGTGTAACGTGCATGAATTATAAGCGTTTCCAGGTGAAGGGAAGCGCCGCCGCAGCCACCGGAAGTGAGCCAGATGCTGGACTTCCGGTGGCAAATACAAACACACTCATACGTCACAGTTATTCCTGGCATCCGAGTCTTCCGCCATGATGACGTAATGGGGAGGAAGGGCGCACGGAGTGGGGGGCATAATCGATTGTGTTTTATTGTGATTGAATGCTGTTTGTCTCCGTTACGGTGGTTCGCTGTGGCTGGGGGTGGGGTGGGGTGGATGCTGGATGCTGATGGTGACGAGAGATGGCTGGAGAATCCTTACCTCAGCCCTGGCCACTGGAACTATTTATAAAAATTATCATGTTCATTGTGATATATTATCATTGCTATTTTAGATTAAGGTTTTATCTTGTGTATTTTATTATTATTGGCTATGATATGTGATGGACAGCATCTGGGAGACACAACGAAGTGTTTATTTACGGCTTTTGCCTTGTGCCTACATGACAATCAATACAACGCATACTGACTGTGACTCCCACATGCTGGTCTCTGTACTCTTAGGATAGTTCTTAAGGATGACTTTCTTAAATGTGTATTATTATTATCTTGTCAGCTTAGGTGTAGAGCTTGTAAAAATCCTTAAAATTTGATTTTTCTAATTAAAGTCCTAAAGTAATTCAATGGATTGATTTTTTAGCAATACCATTCGAATTTGTCAATATTTGAAGAACTAAAGTAACCTGTTATAATTTGACTCATTCAATGTTTTTTTTATATTTTCAATTAGGTTAGCTAGATTGCCAGGATTTGCAGTATTTGTATTGAATTCCATATAGAGCGATCATCAAAAAATCTTCAGTCCTTATTACCATCGTGATTTAGTTAAACTAATTGAAATGATAATTTGAAAGATGAAACTGAAGAATCTCATTAGAGTCCACGCCAGTTGATGGCAAGTAGAAGATGGAGATTTTTTGACGTGCTCACAATTGGAATTATGGTGTGTGTTTATATATATATATATATATATATATATATATATATATATATATATATATATATATATATATATATATGCATTTGTAAATTATTGTTAGTATTATTTAGTTGTTATTGTAAGCTAGCTGTAAAAGTTTGCCACGCATACGCAAGGAGGAGGCGCTAGTAACCGGCTCTGTCTCAGATAATCAAATCTTAACATTTTCAGTTTAACTTTAGGGATTCATTTGCTTGAGCCCGTAACTTCATTTGCATTTCTGAGATATCGCGTTGAAAGAAAAAAATGAAAAAAATATGTATCTCGCCGTGGCATTTCAACTTTGTGGAAAGCAATTTGCCATTTGAAACCTCATCACGGAATATTCCGCAGGAGTTGGATGGGACTTTGATTGTGACTTTGATTTGCAAGATAAAGAATTATAAAGTTTGATGAGCGACAGTTCAGCTTCAGGGAGCTTCCGAGACGCGAGATTTCTTTCTTTTTTATTTATTTTCTTCTTACACGGAATGTTTATAATGATCATTATTTTAGAGAAAATCACAATGAGTGATTCGTGAGATTAACTTTTCTTTCTCCTTGCACCACGTGGCGAACTTCAGACGGTTAGCTTCCCATCATATATCCATTTCTTAAAAGCAGATTCAAGACTTCACTCGGGATCTAAATTAAGAAGAAAAATTAAAACGAGCTGAATGTAATCGCAGAGTTTATATCCTCCCCAAGCCTTTTTACTTCCCCTCTAGCGACCACTAAAGGCAACGAGACCGCGACAAGCACCAGTGACGTCGGCGGCGGATGTAGGCGGAGTTTAAGTGGTCGTAGTGGGTGGAGTCTTAAGGCGGCGGGAGGAGTCAGAGGCTTTCGGAGGGAGGGGCTTCATCAGGGGTATGAGGGTTGACGGGCATTCGTTCGTGCCTGGAAACGCGTGCTTAGATTTTGCCGGGTTTCCAGTAAGTAAAATGGATGTGTGATGGGTTATTTTGTGAAGGGTTTTTGCTCTTTATGGATACCACTTCTTCTTGGACTTTTATGGACCTTTACTAGTCTTTACACGTTATGATAGACATTTCGTCAATTTGGTTTATGATTTTATTTGTAAACTTTTTATTTATCAAGGTATATTATAATAAAGACTGATAGAAGTATTTAAAAAATAGAGAACGTTGATGAAAGATTCACTAATATTTTGAATTATTTGCAAAGGTTCAATAATGCTAAAGCAGAACAATATCAAATTAATTGAAAAACTGAAGTCATTATCAGTAATCATCACAAGAGGAACGAATTTCACACCACATAAAAATCAAATCACTAAATTAAAAGTCCAAGCATTGGTGGTGTTCTCTCACCGATCGGAAACGTTCATCACTAACGTTTCTTCTCCGTCTCCATCCCACCCCAGATGGCAAGTACCTGGTTCTTCCCTCCGGCGAACTCCACATCCGATCCGTCAGCTCCGAAGACGGCTTCAAGAGCTACAAGTGCCGCACCGTGCACCGCCTCACCCAGGAAACCCGACTCTCCGCCACCGCTGGACGCCTCGTGATCTCCGGTAGGTTTGGCTCCGGCGTCGGACGGGGGCCGTCAGGGTGGCTGCGGGTTGGGATAGGATAGGCTAGGATAGGGTAGGGTTATGATTATATTATGTCGGGTCATATCATTTATAGTCAAGTATATGTTAGATTATAGCAGTTAGATTACTGGGTTGTTAGATGTGTTGGAGTACATCATTTAATTTTAGATTGCGTTAGGCAAGGATAGACTAGGATAGGTCAGGGTAAGCGTAGATAAGGATACAAGTGGTGGCAATTTAGATGTATGTAAAGAATCGAAAAGTGATATGGGTGATAGAAGATTTAGGATAGATGTAGAATAAGGGAAATGGAGAGAACGGATAGGAGAAACAGAGGGAGATGGGAAATAACTCATGAAAGATAGATTATAAGAAAGTTAAAGGAAGGGTTTGGGATGTAATGTTGAAAATTATGGAATCTTACTTAGAAAATGATATAGAAAAAATAATGTTAAGTCATACTTTTAGAAAAATGTTTTAATCATGACAAATGAGTGAAGAGGAAACTCATGGGATCATGATATAGAAGAAAATAGGATTAAAAATAATTTGTCTAGATTGGCAGTTTTAGAAAGTGTAAGGTTTAGGAGATTAGATTAGGAAGGAGGGTTTGAATATATGTTTGATATATAAATTGGGAGGGTATTTTGGTGCATGCGTTACTGAAATATATTCAAATAAATTCAGCCTTTGCCATCTGGTCCCATGTAAATGTCTTTGTTTTCGGACCAGATTATGTAGAGTAAAGATTCATTGACATGAAATATGAAATATTTGAAATATATATATTTAGAATATGAAAACCAGTGACATCCACGGAGCGACACTTTTATGGCGGCATGGTGCGATTAGAGGTCAATATCATATGTGTAGTGTAAGCATTTTCGCACGTGTTGCCATAGGGTGTGTCTATGGATGCCGCTGGTTTGAACAAGGAGCCTGAATGTTGGGATAGGGTACCCCTGCCATCTCGCTAAATTTTGACCAATTGGCTTTTAAATTGTTCAAGTTTGTTCAATTAAAAGATTCGATCAGTAATCACGATTAGCAAAAAATATCCGAGAGATGTCGGATTGCTATGTTGCCTCTGTCTCTTAGATTTTGAATTTGATTTTTTTTGAGAGTTCAAAATTCCGTTGCGCGATGAGTCTCTCTCTCTTCCTTGGATTCTAAGAGAAATTAACGTTACGCGTGACGCATACACACACACACACACATACACACGCACACGGACACGGACATAACATACAAAACACATGAGGTAGGGTTTAAGAAAGAAAGATTCAGTCAGGTATATTAAAGTTAGGATTTTAGAGAAGGAGATAGATATATTTTTGTCTTGATAATAATTACTTTGATAATGACTAATTATTCGAGTCAATTATAAGTAGATGTGATGGTCAGTACTCAAGCAGGACATCTAGCGGCAGCAAAGGTAAGTGAAGGCTTTGTTTTTTGTCACTCTGGTGCTTTGCTACTCCAATTATTTGGCTATGTGTGTCTGTCAGTCCAGAAATGGATTTTGCCACGTAGTTGTGTAAGTCTAATAATAAGGGGGGGTCCAAAATATGTTTCAAATGTTGATATAATACGGAAGGCAAAACAAATGTTTCTCTTAAATGCCTCTGCATCTACGGAATTGCTATGCGCCTGCACCAGAGTGATATTTGTGTTGTGATTACGTAGCATCAAAAATTAAAGGCTTGATGGGACAGATAAGCAGAGGGGACGCTTGATTGGTTGAGCGCGAACATCCTTGACCAATCATCTGGCTTTGTCGATCGCGCACCCGGACGTACTGTGCGGCTTTAGATTGTTTGCATAGGGACGTATATACAAGGGCATGTTGCCATTGTTATTTTTTTGGAATGCAAGGAAAGTATAATGAAATATATATTTTAAAATTCATATACTGATTTTGGGTGTTTTCGGATTGTATATAATCGCGGAAATGGCATTTATGTTATATGTCTGGGTTGAACTGCGACAGAGACCCATTGATTGTCATGTTATATTGATATCAGTTTTCAAGTTTGTGAGAGTGTAACTTAAGTTCTATTTGTAAGAGGAATATGAGTAACTGGCTCGGCCTACCACCGCAAAGTATAAAGAGAGTGCTGGGCAAAACCTTCCCGACATTCGAGATTCCTCCAACTGTGACGCCGACGACCAAAGAAAACAAACAGCTGAAGACCTGGCACATCTTGGCGTTGCAGATCCAGCGGGGAGCAGCGCCCCCCACTTCACCACGCGCAGTCGTTCGCAGACTTTCGACGTTGGGGCAGGACTTCCCACGACGGTTCTTTGTGAGGCGCAGGCCAGCCCTCCGCCGAGCTTTAGGTAGAATGGGCGTCCTGTGGGGCGTGGATCACTCCTTGGTCACGATTGAAATCTCCACGAGATGGGGTTTCCTTTTCATTTATTCGTTGTGTATTTAGGAATGGTGTGGCTAGTTTTAGGAGGAGGAAGGTGATTATGGCAATTCAAGTTATCGTTATTATTATTTACGTATTTATAGAATTTATCGTTTTTTCTTGCGAGGAGATTAGATAATGAACACGGAAGTACCTTATCCCGACTAGCTATGAGGTAATTTTTAATTTCGTCAGCAAGACTGCACGTCTCTCGGTTATTCTTGCAGAGGTTGTGGCAATGTCTCCCCCTAAGTTACCGAGTAGGAATAAGGCGCAGAATTACGAAGTAGCTCAAGGAGTTGCCACCACTTTGCTGTGCGAGGCCCAAGCGTCGCCTGCGCCCGACACGAGGTAGAGTAACGGCGTCTTTAGTTGCGGGTTGCAGGGAGAACTCGTGGGAACGACGCCGTTCCATAGGTCCGAGGATGAGGTTTTTATGTCTCGTGTTGTTACGGCAAAGGTTGAGGAGTCTGCTGGCTTGTAGTATTGAGGAATGTCGTCGAACGTTAATAGGTGGGAACGGAATATGTTCTTTTTTGTATGTAATCTATGTAGTTATGCCTTTATTGAAGAATTCGTATCGTCATTCAGGCTCAGGTTGATATACCGTTAAAGAAAAATCCAAGTAAAGACCGACAGTAAATGAAATGGAACAGCATTATAAACAAAGACTACCTGATTCAGAGCCCATCGGCCTGGCTGCGCCCAAGCTTCCTTCAAAGGAGACGGGGTCGATGGTGAGCCAAGAGGCAGGCTCCTCCTTCTCCCTCCTGTGCCAGGCCCAAGCCAACCCTCCGCCCGCCGCCAGGTTAGTACGCTCTTCCCAACTTCGGTGGGCGCCGTGTCCGGGGAATGCACTGGTTACGTTCGGTGGTCTAGGCGTGTATCTGAGAACGAAGGCGTTGTAGGTGGCTGTGTAGTTAAAGAGAAAGTGTCTTTATCGCGGTGTTTATTTATTTGTTGTTGTTTTTTCGTCTCGAGGTTTGAATGATTCACGATTCACGTTTTAGATTACCATCAGATAACTATAATTCGTCCGTGTCTCATATTCAGTCCCCTTAGTTCAAGCGCCCCCCCCCCCTCTCTCACTCCTTAACCGGAAGCCTCTCTGCTCTCATTGATCGGCTTCCTTCCTCTAGAGCCGGTAGGGAGCAGCGCCCCCCGTCTGCCCAGCCGGGATAAAGGGGTCATAGTGGAACAGCGAAAGGGCGCGGTGATCCCTCTCTTTTGCGAAGCCCAGAGCCATCCCACGCCGCGATTTAGGTAGGTGGCCGTGCTCAGGCTGACGGAGGAACGCGGGCGCAATGGATTAAGATATTGTGTGTTTGGGAGAGAGATGTAAAGGGAAAGAGAGATAGAATAAGGGGGAAATGAATAGAAACGAAGAGCGGGAACGACAGAGAGATAGATAGAAAGAGAGAGATTGAAATAGAAATAGACAGAGATATATATAGAGAGAAGAATTTAAAAGAGAGAAACAAAACCGCAAATAATATAGAATGAAGATTAGTCTCGTATTGATGATCTTGGGTGTGTGAGAAAGACCCGCCCTATCGCAGCCAGCCGTCGCTCACTTACACACACACACACACACGCACACCGAAGCCTCTCGAGTGGCGCTGAAAAGGCGGTGAGACATTTGGTTGTTTGCAGACTCTGTCGGAAGCTCTGGTCCTCGCTTGCCGTCGGACGATCGGCTTCACTCGGTCTCCAAGGCATCGGGCGCGGACTTCGGCCTCCTTTGTGAAGCCCAGGCCTATCCGCTGCCGAGTATTAGGTAACGTTTTGGTATTAGATAGAATTAACGGTCGATGTAGGGATGCTGCTATTTTCAGAATCAATGTCACATAGCGTATGTTCTGAAAATTCTCATCCACATAACCCATACAAATTGCCAGTGACATTTAAAGGCCTATATAAACACCGTATCTCACATTCGGGAACCTTGCTACCCTTAAACGCCGACAAATTTCATCAGTGTCGGCAACCTCTGCTCCCTCAGAGCCCATGGGGAGCAGCGCCCCCCGTCTGCCCAGCAAAGATAAAGGGGACATTGTGGAGCACGAGGCAGGCTTGATCGTTCCCCTGTTTTGCGAGGCGCAGAGTAACCCCGTCCCTCGCTTTAGGTAGGTCAAGGCCTCGCGGCAGAGAGCTTAAAAGGTCGTATGGAAGGAGTTTTATTGTCGGTGTTATTGTCCTTAAAGATGCAGTGCCAGCGGAGGGGCAGGGGTTAGATCCTACCACAATGGAGGTCATGGGTTTCTTCCTGCCTCCGCAGACGATCATCAGGTCGTTGTTTGCTTTGGTTGTTTGCAGACTCGATAGGGAGTTCCGCCCCCCGCTTGCCCTCGGACGACAAGATCACGACCGTCACTAAGCCTTCAGGGACGGATTTCGGCCTGCTCTGCCAAGCCCAGGCCTTTCCGGTGCCCGAGTTTAGGTAACCTTGTCTGAAATAAATTCGCAGCAGTATGCATATGCAAATAGTGAGCCAATTATCCGCAAGTAAGGTGGGATATTGACAGAGGTAAACAAAGTCAAGTAAATTTGTCATCGGTATATGTTGAGCTGAATTCCTGAATCTCCTTCGTTTGTTTGTCTGTCTCATCTCTCTCTTTCTCTATTTATCTATCTCTTCATCTCTCTTCCTTCCTTCCTTTCATGCTTTCTTTCAGTTTGTGTGTTCATACGGACTCCTACGCTTATCTACATTGTTGACCGTTTATAATTTCATCTCGCGTGTCAACAAGATACCAACATCGCCTTCATCTCGAAACTTTTCCCGTTGCCTTTAATTTCGAACACGAGTCTGCTATTGACTCGGCAAACATCATCATTCGCTGTTCCCACATCCAGACTCCTCCCTCCTCCCGCCCGTCGTCTTTAAACCCCTCCCGCTAGAGTAAGTAGTAGGATAAGCGAGGATAAGCTTTCCCATGCTCCAGCTTCCTCCCCCCCCCCCCATTCCACCCTGTCAGTCCTTCCCTCCCTCGACAGATCCTGTAGGGTTGACGAGTCCAAAGTTCGTAAGCGAGGACGTGTTGCGCACCGCCAGGCGCGCTGGTGACAGTCTGTCCCTCTTCTGTCAGGCGCAGAGCACGCCCCCGCCCACCCACAGGTCAGGTCATGCGTTCCTTATGTGGCTGTCGCATAGGTGGGGGGATACGTTGAGAAAAAAGGGTTGTTTGTGTCCGTTGGAATCTTGATTATTTATGTAGCTGTTATTGTTGTTGTTGTTATTATTATTATTATTATTATTATTATTATTATTATTATTATTGTTATTATGATTATTATTATTAATCGTTATTATCATTATTATTAAAATATAGTAATTCCCTGGAAATAAACTGTGATATCGAAATGTAATTAAGTTGTGGGCTTAGTCAGCTAAGCGAGCGAGTAAATTATTTGGGTGATTTGCGCTTTTTATGATGGACTCTTGATTAAATTAATTAGGACAGCAATCAGGGAACACAATTTGTTGACTCTTTTTGTGAATTACAAATCGAGAAAAAAACACGTAAACAACATTTATCTCATTAACGACGATTTGGAAAAAAGCGAGCACGGAAGGAGTCCCCCCTCCCCCAGTCTCACACCTCACTTTTGAACCTCTGACTCAGTGCACATCCTTTTACCAATCCACACGAGCAGAACCCGTAGGATTCTCGGCGCCCAAAATCCCTAGCGAGGATCTGATAAGGACGAAGCACCCACGCGGCAGCCACTTCGCCCTCTTCTGCCAGTCGCAGGGCTATCCCGTACCGCAGTTCAGGTAAACCTTTTGCCCCGTTGCCGCTGGTCCGTGCCGCAGGAAGGGTGGTACTTCGCCTGTGGTAATTCGGTGATTCGTTTGTGCTACAGAGAGTTTTCTTTTGATCCGCGTAGGATTGGGATGAGGACGGAAGGTTAGAATCCTTGGATTTGTGATGATGATGATGAGAGGTTAATTTTCCTCTTCTTAGGATTTGTGATGAGGACGAAAGAGGTTAATTGTTCTTGGTTTTGTGATGAGGATGAGAGTTCAATAATCTTTGTCCTGTTGGTCTTTGAGTTATCTCGCACGTTGAAGTGACATGGGTTTCTTTGCTTTTCCCTCAAGATCCCCTGGTGAGTATGTGAATTTCAATGTTTTCTGGAGAGGGATGTTTCATATTCACATTCGCTGATAGGATCAATGTTTAATGGACTAAAGGTATAGATTATTGGTGATATACGGCTAAGGAACAATAGGGAGTATCTGTGCTCTACGAAGAATTCGCGTCA
>BOPN01000812.1:245000-247500 GCA_017312705.2 Penaeus japonicus
GTATTGTACGTATGGTTTTTGTAGGGACATGTAGAACTTGATTCCTCATAAGGTGTCCGATGTGCATTTGGTAAAGGTAGGGGGACATACGCTCGTTTATTTAAATTTGTTAAAGGCAATTTTACCATATTCTGATAATGTATTTCATTCGTCGATTTTTTCGCAAATTATAATACCCACTTGGCTTACTGGTTGCTCTTGTGCAATAGCGACATATATGTTATTCCAATTTCACATAAAAGCGATATTTGGACGGTTAGAACTGAATCATGAAATTTTTCCTTTTCCTATTTAAAATATTTGTTCATAAGTGAAATATCTTTTCCAGCACATAGTCAAATATGGAGTCGCACATCCGTAGATTTTCCACGCTAAAAAAAGGGAGACACTCGATCTGAAAACATAATATATGCAGCCAAGTTAAAAAGCCCATGTTCGCTGCTTTGTTCCGAAGACTGATGTGTAGCCTTAGGAGTTATTTTGACAAATCTCGATGATAGGATGTTTTAATTAACTTTTGGTAAGTCCTCGTTGGATCACTTTAGCCCGCGTTAATTGGACCAATCCTTGCACCGATCACCGGAAATGTCTAATTAGGTCTTATTTTCTGATTAATTGATGTTGAGGTAGATCTCGTCTGATTGGATATTGATTTCTGGTTACGCTGAAGAGTGAGATATCCTCTTTTCTCTCTCTCTGTATCTCTCGCTCTCTCTCTCTCTCTCTCTCTCTCTCTCTCTCTCTCTCTCTCTCTCTCTCTCTCTCTCTCTCTCTCTCTCTCTCTCTCTCTCTCTCTCTCTCTCTCTCTCTCTTTCTCTCTTTCTCTCTTTCTCTCTCTCCTTCCCTCCCTCCCTCCCTCCCTCCCTTCCTCCCTCCTTCCCTCCCTCTCCCCTCCCTCTCCCCCTCCCCCTCCCCATCCCCCTCCCCCTCCTCCTCCCCCTCCTCCTCCTCCTCTCTCTCTATATATATATATATATATATATATATCTTTCTTTCTTTCTTTCTTTTTTTCAAGTACATGTACGTGCACAAGGACACGCACATATACACACACACTCACGCGCGCACTCGTATAATACAAAAACACATAAAAGAGACAAATCTACATCGTATGGCTGAGGAGGCCACCATCAAACCGTGGCCAGGAGTCCTTTGTCCAATTGTATAGTTGTCCTCTCCATATACATTCCCACTTCGACCTTCCTACCTGCAGAGCCAGTAGGATTCTCAGCACCCAAGTTCACGTGGGAGGACCGCGTACTCGCCATCTTGACGCTGCTGAAACCCCAAGGAAAAACTGCCTCCATCTTTTGCGAAGTTCAGGGTTTTCCCGCCCCCGAAACCCGGTAAGGGATACGTAAGGACTAGATGGTACTTCGGGAGGGAATTATGAACGAGGCCTATTATGAGGGCAGTCATAGTCGTATCATTTCTCGCCATTTCCGGAAGATTACGGTAGGGAGAATGAGTCATTTATAAGTTAATGACAATTACACGGAAGGATTTTAAAATGACATGGAAAACACACACACCTGGTTCCATTCCCACGACTTAAGTGAATCAATAGGCACGTGCTACATCCTTTAGTTGGGTCTCTGGTCTCTTGTCTGGTGAACCCACCCCAGCCCTTTCTCTGCCCACCCCGCCCACAGAGCCCGTGGGATTCTCCGCCCCAAAGTTCACGTGGGAGGAACGCATCAATACTGTCCTGACAGTGGTGAAGCCCAGCGGCGTTAGTGTTTCCGTCTTCTGCGAGGCCCAGGGCTTCCCCGTGCCTGAGACCCGGTAAGGAAGACCTGAGTGATACGTGAAAATTGTATGGTAGTGTTTTAATGTTATCTGAAACATGGTAGAGGGGAGATGTAAGCATTAATTTAACTATGACATGGCACTTGAGGGATTCTTATTGGGGAGGATTACACATAACATATTCTTTTCTATCTAGAGTGCATAAGTTCGAGAGAGAGGTTACAGAGGAACGGAAGTAAAGAAAACAAAGCACACCTTCGTTCTGAACCTGTCATGTATTAAGGCGGCAGGAGAGTACATAATATCCCAATATAATCATCTTCAACTGCGTGATATTTACTGGCGATTATTCGCGCGAATAGAACCCATGGGGAGCTCTGGTCCACGATTGCCGTCTAGTGATAAGATTCACTCAGAGACAAAGGGTCTTGGCACCTCCTTGGCTCTTCCGTGTGTCGCGCAGGCGCACCCCACGCCCTCATTCAGGTATGTTTGAGTCATGGGGAGAGGGGGGGGGGTAAGAGATCGGGAAGGTTGCACCTTGAGAAATTGGTTTTGATGACAAAGGATTCATTGTGATAGGATAACTGAATATTATTTTTTTTTACTTATCGCCTACTTCATCTTGAAATGTACACGAACACAACACAAGGCTTGACAGTGACAAGTGTTACGGTCCTTGTAATCAAGGGATACTCGAGATGTCCTAACCCGACGGCTTCTATCCTTTATACTGCATATTGCGCCAAGT
>BOPN01000812.1:257500-265000 GCA_017312705.2 Penaeus japonicus
TTTTTGTCTTTAGTTGGCATTTCCTCTTTTGTGGGCTAGACGTTATCTTGTAAGAGGGTTTAGATAAACGGTAAACCATATATCCGTCATTATAACTGTAGTAGTACCCGATTTCCGGCACACTGTATATGACACATATGACGCTCGAATGACACAAGGATACTTGCTTTTACTGAAGACGGGGTGGCAGGAGGGCCGCCCAAGGTGCCACGCAGGGCCCAGTATGACAAGCTGATGCAGAGTCAGGGCCTGGAAGTGGCACTCCTGTGTGAAGCCCAAGCACACCCGCTGCCGATGTTCAGGTCTCATGGAGGTCAAGAAGAGTTGGTAGAGAGATGGATCAGCATATGCAGGAGAGGTCGTTAGCTCTCTGATTTGATGTTCCTAAAACTCCTCCCAGCTTCGCAGGCTCTCTTGTCACTAGTGTCAGCTGTGAACAAATGTGGCGTCTTTGCACAATGTTGAAGCTTGTCCTGTCCAATTCTGCAGAGCCTGTGTCGAGCGAAGCCCCGAAGGTTTCAGAGTATGCTAAATCTCCAACCTTCGTGAGGGCGTCAGGCACCAGCTTCGCTCTCCTCTGCCCCGCCCAGGGCTTCCCCGTGCCACAGTTTAGGTACAATAAAAAAATTAGAAATTACACTCGGCAAACCTTAGACCCGCCCTGCTTCAGGTTTCACATTAGTTATTTGCAGCTATGATATGTGATGAATTATTCTGAATTATGATAGAGCCTGTTGGTCTGGCCGCTCCACGTCTGTCCGTCAGCGAGCGGTTTGATGTGTCAGAAACGGGTGTGGGCGAACCCTCCACGCTCACGTGTAAGGCCCAGGCGCATCCCACGCCCGAGTACAGGTCAGCAGCAACTGTTCCGTTAAGAGGGTAGAAATATCAAGACGCTACGTTTCATCAGACTAGTCGTTTATACCATAAATGTATGCGTCTATATTTATGCATGTGTATGTATCTACGTGTGCATATACATGTGTTCGTATGGCCAAACACCAAGATATTATTAGCTACACATATACATGTACGCGCACGCGCGCGCGCGCGCACACACACACACACACACACACACACACACACACACACACACACACACACACACACACACACACACACACACACACACACACACACACACACACACAAACTTTATTATTTTCGGATGATCTCAGCGGGCTTTATTACTACCATGTGATATCGGAACTCGGTAAGCCAGACTACAGATTTAGAAACACTTCGACAGTATTACAGAGAATATAGTGACAACAACCATTTACTATAGAGTCTCGTACGGCAGTCAAGCGGGGTACGCCTCCTCTCGTGCACCTCTCCGGCATTACGCGAAATTTTGTTGACTTTGTAGAGCCGTACTCGAGCCAAGCCCCAAAGGCCTCGGGCGCTCGAGGAGACATTCTGACAAAGGAAATGGGATCATCTTTCGCGATCACGTGCAAAGTCCAGGCCTTCCCGCTGCCAGAGTTCAGGTGAGGATGCGGAGGACGATGCTTTTAAGAGCTCCGCTTGCTGTGTATTGTGTGTGTGTATGTGTGGATCTGCGTGTATTTATTTTTGTATGTATGTACAAAATGTATCTGTGTGTATGTATGTATGTATGCATGTATGAGTGTTTATATGTGTATGTCTATGCGTGTATATGTATTTATGTATGTGTGTGTATGTATATGTGTATGTATGTATGTATGAACTTATACGCACTTATGTATGCAAAGGGATTAATTTAAACGTATACGTGGTAGTCCAAGTTATTCTAATTCGCAGCCGACCCTCACATCAGCCTTATCGTATGCTCCCCCAAGCGATAGTTTGGCTCGTTTACTCTCAGCATTCAGGTACCAGAGTATCCATAACTAGAGCGTTTGATTCGTGTTCCTTAATGCAACTCCCTGGCACTAGATCCGTTGTCCAGCGAATCACCAAAGATCTCGGGCGAGCAAGGAGTCACCATGGTGAGGAAGGAAGGAACGGGCTTTTCCTTGCCTTGTCCTGCTCAAGGATTCCCTGTGCCCTCCTTTAGGTTAGTACGCCAGTATGTAGGTGCGTGTAACATGGACGCAAACACACGTGTACCCGGCGAGCACATTTGCTCTGAGGGTTTGCGATTTTTAGTTATGAAATGGATATGATGTTCGGAAGCAGAACGCCGGAATAGACTTCGTGCAAACGCTACATGTTGAAAAAAGGTAGGTAACATTTAGTATGCATTGTTCCTTTGAACTCAGAGAACAAAGCATCATAGGATAAAAAATATATTTTTTGATTTGTACGTAAATTTATATATACTGTATGTGTGTTTAAATATAATGCGAAATTCAAGCAAACACAAAATACGGGCTGCAAAAAATCACATCAAGTTTTATCTGGATAAAAGATTACCCAACACATTTATGACCAGTTATATGTAACTGTAGTGGAATGGAATAACGCAGAAAAAAAACATGTTTGACTGAAGAAAATGATTGGATTCGAGGTGTACTCCCATCCCCCATTGCACATCAATCTCCTCAAAAGTGGAATTACATTTAATATTTCCGGCGTGTGTCGCAGAGCCGTACTCGAGCGAAGCTCCCAAGGTATCGGGGGCCCATGGCGAGATCATCATCCGAAGGGCAAAGACAGGCTTCGCGCTACCCTGCAGGGCGCAAGGTCACCCCGTGCCCGAATTCAGGTCAGAATGGTTTGCGGAAAGTCTAGGGTGCGAATGTGCCACGTTTCATATTACAGCGTCGTCTCTATGAAGCGAGTGTATTTAATAATTGAAAATAGTAGTAAATGGCGTATGGAATGTGTGTGTATATATATATATATATATATATATATATATATATATATATATATATATATATATGTATATGTGTATGTATATGTATATATATACACATACATACATATATATATATATATGCATTTATATATATATATATATATATATATATATATATATACACATACATACATATATATATATATATATATATATATATATATATATATATATATATATATATATATATATATATATATATTAATGTATATATATATATTTGTGTATGAAAGTAAGGCTTTATTTTTTTACAAGTCACCCATTTGTCTTCAGTTCGAGTATATCAAGGTAAGAAATGCCTGCCAAACTTGCATGCAGATGCTAGACCCACGAGAATCTTCATAACTCCACAGTAAGTCCCACCGCATGTTGTTTTTTCAGGATATTTTATTTAAGAGATAGGATATGTTAAGGGATTACTGAAACGGGGGAAAGCTCATCTAGAAGTCGAAGCTAAGTGATTGGCTTAAAGGGATAGGATGTGTCCGTAGATATCATCATGGCGCCCAGGGGGAAGCTCTTGGCCCATCATGTTTAACGTTCATGTTCCTTGACGTCGTATCACTTCCTCTTTAGATGCTGCTAACTCGTACAAATTTGCATTTGTATCATCTTCATATGAAGTGACAAAATAAAACCGCGGACAGCGAGAGGAGGGGATAAGATCGAATGCTAATTGTTATTAAATGCATCTAGATAGTTACCCAATTGTTCTCGTCCAGAGCCGTTCTCTAGCGAGGCACCCAAGGTGGCAGAGGGGGAGAAATTCGACAATCTGATGCGGGCAGCCGGAAGCTCGTTTGCTCTCCCGTGCAAGGGGCAGGGCTTCCCCGTGCCGGAGTTTAGGTTTGTATGGGGTTGGGGAATGCATCTTAAGGGTAAAGATTTGTCACTGGTGAGATGTGTTATTCTCGGGAACTTTTGATAGTTGGGGTACACTAAAGATACGCCATTTTGTTATAGTAGTTCATTTGGAACGAGTATCGTCTTATCGAAAGGATATCACGAGTGCGACAGGGTGAAGGATACTTATCCATCATGCTTTAACGTTCATGCTCCTCGGTATCTATGTTCCTCCATGCTTCGCCGTCCCTACATCTTAATCTTGCAAATGATTACTACCTTCCTGTGTAATTATTTATAATTTGAGCACATACATGTGTTTCATAAAAATATAATGTAAATGTAAAATATCAATGAATTTCTTTGCAAGATAGGAACGCGAACGATGAGGAGAGTATAAAATACAACAAAAACAGTTATCTAGATAGTCGTCACATTATTTTTGTCTAGAGCCATTCTCCAGCGAGGCACCCAAAGTGTCAGAGGTTGAGAAGGTTGTCAACTTCATGCGGGCAAGTGGAACCTCATTCGCTCTCCCATGCAAGGGCCAGGGCTTCCCCGTTCCGGAGTTTAGGTTTGTATCAGGACGGGAGAGTACAGTTTGCGTAAAGCATTGTCTTCCACGAGAGCGCGGCTCAGGAGGACCCTAAGGCCATCGCTCACCCCAGGTAGTCGGTGCACAACATACAAACACAACGTTTCGTGTCGTGAGTTATGTTTGACATGCCTCCATATATCGTCGCATCAGGGCACGGTAAATGTTATTAGAAGACACTCACACATTAGCGAATACAACCTATGACATTCAGAGCTTCGTAGAGTGATTACACTTATAATAAACAGCTGAGAACCGTTATTAAGCTGATTGGTTTGGCGTTCAGAGCCGGTTTCCAGCGGGTCGCCCAAAACAGAGGGTGAGAAGATAGACACCTTCAAGAGGGCCACCGGGTCGTCATTCGCCCTCACCTGCAAGGCTCAGGGCTTCCCCGTGCCGGAGTTTAGGTCAGTATTCCCTTAGGAGGCATTCCCGTGCAGGAGTTTAGGTCAGTATTCCCTCAGGAGGCTTCATTGCATTGCGATTCCAGCTGATAGGAAAGCCTAATCGAAAGTCGTGATCGTGATGATTGATGGAGAGGGGATTGCGTAATGCATTTATTTATTTTTTGAATAAATTTATTTATATTGAACTGTCCACCGTTTAGCTTCCCCCCCCCCCCAACATTCGGAACTCCGTAAAAGAATGAAAGAAAGACCGTCGATTACAAGTACGATGTTTTCGGGCTCAGAACCAATCTCCAGCGGTGCTCCCAAAGTGGCTGAGGGCGAGAAGATCGAAACGCTGACTCGAGGTGTTGGCTCGTCCTTCGCTCTTCTCTGCAAGGCGCAGGGCTTCCCCATCCCTAAGTATAGGTTTGTATTTGCCGACGTGAAGAGGCGGTCTGAGAGGTGTGTGTGGGTTGGACTTGGATATATTATGGGTGATTTAATTGTTGCGATTTTCTTTGTTTGGAAATGGTGGATGCGAAATGAAAGTGAATTGATTGTTTTTGGTACGAAGTCATGGAACCGATATTTTCGACTTCAGAGTTTTGGTGAAACGCCATCTTCTTTACCCCCCCCCCCAAAAAAAAAAAAAAAAAAAAAAAAAAAAAACGCGATATTAATACGCACAGCATTCAGAGCTCCGTTTTAGAAATCGTTTTTTTTTCTAAGTCTTGACTTTTGTGTTCAGAGCCGTTCTCAAGTGAGTCCCCCAGGGTAGCCGAGGAGGCACGGGGTAACATCTTCTTCAAGCAAAAGGACTCGTCTTTCGCCATACCCTGCAAGGCCCAGGGCTTCCCCGTGCCGGAATTTAGGTCAGTGATTTTATGTAGGAGGCAGGATGTCGAGTCAAGCAAGTAAAACATACTAGAGCTGAATGGAGGACGCAAAAACACGTTTGATTACAGTATGTAATTGTTTTGGAAGTGTACTCCCGTCTCCCAGTTTATATCAGTGATTTTATATTATTGGTTTCGATCAGTGTTTACTTGCGTGTAAGTATTTGTTTGTGCGTTCATCGTGTGAAGAGGATTTAAATAGGCAGAAGCGAAACATTAATATTGTACAGAGACACCGAGACTTGACGGGCGATATGCCACCCGAATTGTTTAAGGGTTTCGAAAGTACACAAACAGAAAAGAGCCGCCAACCGGTCTAGGGATCTGGTACCGACGTTCACTGCTCCTCGGTAAGGTTTAGACCAAGACGCTCTACTAATTATGTTGATCTTGTGTCCAGAACCTTTCTCGAGCGAGTCTCCCAAGCTAGCCGGTGCCAGGGGCGACATCTTCTTCAGGCAGCAGGAATCCTCCTTTGCCATTCCCTGCAGAGTTCAGGGCTTTCCCGTGCCGGAGTTTAGGTCAGTAATATGCTATAGGAGAAGCTGGATGGCTATTCTGGTTGTAAGTGTGTATGTCGCTAAAACGCCATGTTGTTCGCCTGTAGAAGGTTTTGAATGCATAAACCGTAAGTGAAGCTCTTAATTAGTTTAGGTAATCAGTATTAAATTAATCGACACCATAGTAAAAAAAAAAAAGTACACTACACAGATATCATTACCGCTATCCATGATATTCAGAGCTCCAAGATATATGGTCTGGGTCGAAGATTTAAGGAATTGAATGAAAATTGATGAAGCTTTGCGCTCCTCCAGAACCTTTCTCGAGCGAGTCTCCCAAGGTGGCGGAGGGGGCGAGGGGCGACATCTTCATTCGTCATCAGGGCTCCTCCTTCGCCCTCGCTTGCAAAGTCCAGGGCTTCCCCGTTCCGGAGCATAGGTGGGTGTGCAGGAAAGGGACGCTGGGTAGGGGAGGGTAGGAAAGGGGCAGGGAAGATAAGGGAAGGGGAGCAGGGAGAGGATGGGGAGAGGACAGGGGGTGTAAGGAAAGAGGGAGGGAGGGGGGCAAGAGGAGTAAGTGAAGAGAGGGAGGGGAAAGGTAAAGTAAGGGAGGAGGTAAGGGGGAATAAGGGAGGAGAGGGGGGACAGGGGAAGGAGGACGATATGTAAAGACTTCTTATTGTTTCATCTACATTGTCATCTATATGGTAATTGGTGCATGCATTTTGAGGGGTTTTACATTGCATATCACTGGATGATGAAACTCGTTCCTTGTTTCGTATTTGTTGTTAGGGTTACCAACAAAGTTTGAACAATAGTGCATCGACGTTAGGACGGATAAGGGATGAAAAGACGCGTCGATGATCTTCGACACCGCCACCTCACCCTAAAACAAAGCAAGTAACCACCTCGGTTACCCCAACACTCAGGGATCCCTTGTTATTGTGACTGTTTCAAGAGTTAAGTGTGAAAGTGTGCGGACTCCTCCCTCCTCCCTCCAGCGGCGTTGTCGAGCGAGGCGCCGCGCGTGGCCCCCGGCGGCCGCGGCTTCATCATGGTGCAGCGGGCGGGCACGGGCTTCGGCATGACATGCCCCGTCCAGGCCTTCCCTCTGCCGGACTTCAGGTATATAAGGGTCATATAAGGGAGGGGGTCACCTTTTGTAGTGGGCGAGTTAACTATTCAAGCGATTAGATGACTCTTCTTCTGCTTCTTATTTCCGTCCTCTTGATCTTCTCATCATATTTTGTTTTCTTCTTCTTCCCACCTTTTTTTTCTTCTAATATTCTTATTTTATTCTTCTTATGATTATTATCATTATTATGATGATGATGATATTATAATAATAATGGTGAATAAGGATAATAATGATAATGATGAATAAGAATAATAATGATAATGATAGTGATGGTGATAATGATTATGGTGA
>BOPN01000812.1:267500-272500 GCA_017312705.2 Penaeus japonicus
CACACACACACACACACACACACACACACACACACACACACACACACTCACTCACTTAAAAAACGCATTAAGACGATGAGAGATCCCATGATTGTGAAGAGGCCACAGGTACCTCTACGGGCAACCAATCAGATTTTTATTTCCCCGGTCGAAGTTATCCCGCCCATTCACTCCATCATGTTTGTCTGACCAGACTGCATTATCCTTATTCATTGGAATCGCAACCCATTTAGAGAACCGATTTTATCATTCCTACGAAAATGATCTCGCAATCGGACGTCCACGCTCCTGCACACTGGACTTGTTTTCATTCCGTGCATTTCTGGCGTTTCTCTATAACGCTTGACGGTTCTCTTGCCGCCTGTTGTAGAACCGTTCTCCAGCGAGGCCCCCAAGATCGCCGAGTTCTCGAGGAGCAACACCTTCATTCGGGAGGTCGGGTCGTCCTTCGCCGTGCCCTGTCAGGCTCAGGGCTTCCCCGTGCCGGAGTTCAGGTCAGTTATTAGAGGGGCGTGGGCGTATGTGGGCGTATCTAGAAAAATGGGAGGAGTCAGATGGAGGGATTTTAATGGCTAAAGTCGCCCAATAATTCGGTTGAGCGGGCGCCCATTCCGCTATCCGGACAATGGAAGGGTTGTAGGTTCTTTTGGGAAAAGTTTTGGCGAGCGGTCGGGTCGGTATGATGCACTAGGGAAGGGGAGGCGGGGAAGAGCCGGCTTAGTTTTCTCTGTCGCCCGGGTGGATTCTTCCCCCTTTTGGAGGATTTCTTGTTGTCTCCTTGTTAGATTTATCGCTCTCCATCAATTTATCCGCCCCCCCCCCCCTCTCTCTCTCTCTCTCTCTCTCTCTCTCTCTCTCTCTCTCTCGCCTGTCTGACTGCTTGTCTGTCTATTTATTTATCTATCTATATATCTGTTTATCTATATACCTATCTATTTATACACACACTAGTATACATTTTCTTACTCTCCCACAACATTGTTACCCATTTACCGTTCTTGAGCGAACGGTAAATGTAATCCTCAAGAGAGAGAAAGCATGCCAACCGAAGCAGACCATACAATTAAGGGGAAGTAGGGTATGGATTTTCAACACGCAGCCGCCTGTGTCATCATCGTAAGGGCTAAGGGGATGAGTAATCCATGAGTCACAGAGACCCACGCTAGAGTCACCATAGTGAATCATATTTCAAGCCCAGTCTCACCTTTCTGCTTCGGCGCCCCGATTGAGACTCATAATTGTAGTTTTTCATTATTCACGAACACGAAATGGGGAAAGGGGCAAGGATAGGCCTAGTCATCGTGGTAGAAGCTGATACGAAGGCTCACCAACTAAATAAACAAACAAAGGAACGTCGGAGTCAATGGAATAAGGAAAAATACTAATATGGGAATGGCATCGCGTGTTATGCAGGGCTCCCCTGGGTAGGCCTATATCCCGTGTTAGGCTCTCATACTCCCCCCTCCCCTTTGTTAGCCCCCGTGGGTAGTGCTCCCCCAAGCCTCACTCAAGTGGAGAAGAGCAGGACCTACGAGACACGGGAAGGGCGTGCATTTAGACTCCTTTGCGAGGCGCACGCCAACCCTCCGCCCTCCTTCAGGTAAGGATCATATTGTTTTGATTCAGAGCGTCCTTACCAGCACGATCAACGCTTCGGCCGATTTGGTAAGTAATAGTTGATGGTTTTGTCGACTTCACCGTCGTCTCGCTGATTAGCTCGCCGGCATCCAGGCTTCCAGAGTTAGTAGAGGCAGTGTTAGATTAGAAATAGACTGACGTATACTATACTTGGGTCTGGCTCAGAACCGGTTGGCAGCGGTCCTCCGCGAATGACGAAGGAGACAAGACTGGAGTCCTTCGTGCGCGCTGCAGGGAAGCCGCTGACTCTGCTGTGCCAGGGTCAGGGCCACCCCGTGCCATCCTTCAGGTAGCTATGAGTGACGTCGTCTGCACACATATTCTAGGCAATTAATTGTACTCCGGCGTTTTGCTCGCTTGTTTGAACACCATTAAGATGTGTCGTGTGTATTCGTCGGTTGACATTAACGTAGCGGAGTTCAATATGAATATTTGAAATGGCGGTTGTAAGGGGGAAATCTTCAGGCATCAAACTCAGAATAAACCCAGCATAAATGGTGACGATTTTAAGTATATTGCTGTGAAAGTATATGCATAAAGTTGCGTTATTATGCGGTGGCAGATGGCGTAGGCAGCAGCGGCCCGAAATTCACCAGCAGGAGTGAGCTTGAGGCTTTTTCAGAGCAGGAGGGCGAAGGCGTATCGCTCTTCTGCCAGGCCCAGGCGTCTCCTCCGCCCATGTTCAGGTAATTGCCCACCTACACACGCCTGCTACTCCTTGAGTCCTACCTCGAAAGATTTAACGTCTGGCGCTAAAACTTCTGTGATGGGTTTGACAGAGCATTGCGTGTACCTTAAGATACGGGGCCCGCCCAACATTCGAGATCGGAGTGAGAAAGAGAGAGTGAGTGAGTTAGTAAGTGAGAAAATGAGCGATAGATTATTTTCCGTACCCTGCTTTCCGACGCCGTCCAGAGCCCCTTGGCGGGAGCGGTCCCAAGTTCACCAGCAGCAGGGAATCCGAGTCCTTCTCTCGGCACAAGGGCGAGGCGGTAGCGCTTCTCTGCCAAGCACAGGCGTCACCTCCTCCTACCACAAGGTACGGTGTGTGTGTGTGTGTGTGTGTGTGTGTGTGTGTGTGTGTGTGTGTGTGTGTGTGTGTGTGTGTGTGTGTGTGTGTGTGTGTGTGTGTGTGTGTTCGCGTATGTTTGTTTTTAGTTGTGACAATGTATGAAAGAAAGATGCTGACTTGCTAATTAAGATGCGAATAAGTAATATGGATTGAAGAAAGGTGAGAAGAAGAATGAAAAGGAGAAAGAAGATGAGCAAGCGAATAAGTAAAGATAACTTAGGAGTGAGAGCAATCTAACTTGCATCAGCGTAGTAGGAGACAAGCACGACAGCGAAATGAGGCAGAGCAAAGATGTTTTTCTTTTGTCTTTCCTCTTCCCCCCCCCCCCCGTCCCAACATTCTAAAAGAGAGGCTCCAACCAAAGTCTGTCCTAATTCCCCGGCGACATCCGTGCCTCCCTTCCGCGCAGAGCCCGTCGGCAGCAGCGCCCCGAGACTCACGAATCAGCGCGATCTGGAGGCCTTCACGAGGACGAGCGGCGCCGCCCTGTCCCTCTTCTGCCAAGCTCAGGCCTCTCCCCCGCCCGCCGTCAGGTATACGACACGCATGCCTTCACGCACGGACGCACGCACGACACACTCATACAACATTTAGGTGACACATACACGCGCGAACTATAGCGACATTTGCATATGCACGCACATGTAAACATACGCGCACATGTAAACATATACACGCACATATGTAAAAGCATAAGCAGAAAAAAAAACAAGAAAATATCTCACATTTGTGCTTAATGTTCCATTTGAGGTTTGAGCGGCGGGCGCATTTCCGGTTATTGTGTGGTTTGTCCAGGGCCTATTTGACTGTCGCATGACACTGGCCTTTGGTGTGGCGCTTTCGGTCTCGCACTGCGGTCGGAGCTGTGGTTGTGACCGACCGCATGTTTAGGAGAGCAGGAGGGGGTGGATTAGTTAGGGATAGATTGGGGAACAGTTCTGATATACAATCTGCAATCTGGGTTCATACGTACATGCATACATACGTACATACATACTGCACATATGTATAGGTAAACAGACTGGATACGTTTTACGTACGAACGCAACCCGTGCTGTAGCAACATTCAGGCTTTCCCTAGACTTGCAGCCCCCTCAGTCTAACAAAGCATCTAACCCTCCGTCCCCGCGGTTCTCTGGCTCCTCTTAGCCCCTGTGGGTCACGTGGCTCCCCGGCTGACCAAAGAGGAGAAATTCATCACCACGGAGAGCCAGGGTGGTGCGCCAGCCACATTGCACTGCAAGACCCAGGCCCATCCTGCGCCTGTGTTCAAGTGAGTTGCTCGGTCACGCAGTTGCTTCTCACGGCCTTTGTCTAGTGATGATTTCGTCTCTGTGGCACGGGGCCAAGGCAAGCCATGCGTATTTGTCCTTGCATTTTTTGTCGTCTCTTTATTTTCCATTTTCTCTCTTTTCTTCTCTCTATTCTTCCTGTTCCTCTTTTTATTTTGAATTTTCTCCATTTTTTGTCTTTATTCTTGCTTCTCTGTACTTTTCCTTTTTTCCCCTTTCTTTATTTTTAATTTTCTTCATCTTAATTATCTTTCGTCGTCGTCGTTATCATTCCCTCTTACATCGTCGATGATGATTGCAATCCTGCGCGAAGGTATGATAAGGGAAAGCCGAGACAACGCTCAAAGAAAACGGACGAAGGTTGGGTATTGCCAGGCAGCATTCAGGCCGAGGCGGTGGCCATGCATGCGGTAGTAAATACGTAAGGTGTTAACTGACTCTTGTTTACTCAGCGCCGGTGGGTCACGTGGGTCCTCGCCTCACCCTCGAGGAGAAGCATGGGTTTTCTGAGGCCAAGGTAGGGGGTGCCGCCACGCTGGCCTGCGAGGCTCAGGCTCACCCTTCGCCCACACACAGGTAAGTGTGTATTACAGATAGAGGGTGACAGGCGAGATGGTGGAGGGGAGGGGAGGGGATATATAGCAAGTCAGATAGACAGACTCCACATTTCTAACCACTTGAAGACGTCATAGAAGGGAACATTCAAGCTCTAAGGGAAGTCGATTAGCGCGTGACGTTGAAGGTTTGTGTAAACAGAGCCGTTGGGACACGTGGGACCTCGCCTCTCCTTGGACGAGACCTTCCACTTGGCAGGCACTCACAGGGGCGCACCTGCCACGCTGCACTGCAAGGCCCAGGCGTATCCGACGCCCACTTTCAGGTAACGTCGGGAGGGTAACGTGATCCCTGACACACACACACACACACACACACACACACACACACACACACACACACACACACACACACACACACACACACACACACACACACACACA
>BOPN01000812.1:277500-285000 GCA_017312705.2 Penaeus japonicus
AAGGTCATGCAGAGGAAAGCATCTCGGGGAGATACCGGGACTCTCCTCTGCATGATCCAGGGTCATCCCACGCCCACCTTCAGGTTGGTAGTTGGCTTTGTCGTCTTGCAGACACACACTTACACCCACACGCATACGCACACGCACACGCCCAATCAAACACACACACACATACACCACCATGAACACACACACACACAAACACATACACGACCATGAACACACACACACATACACGACCATGAACACACACATACACGACTATGAACACACACATACACGACTATGAACACACACACACACACACACACACACACACACACACACACACACACACACACACACACACACACACACACACACACACACACACACACACACACATACACACACACACACACACACACACACCGTAATTACTGCTCCGCATCTTCAAAACGAGAATACAATATCCATAAAATAATGGATATTGGTAGAGCATGCATGACGAACGTGGTACTGCCCGTTGTGCCCTCAGTGCCCCAGGCGAGTGTCAGACCCACACGCAGGGACGGGGATTCTATGGGGCAGGTGCGCTCCGTGGGCCAGGGAACACCCACAGCTTTGACATGCAGCGTACAGGGCTCTCCCGCCCCCACCGTCAGGTAAGGCTACTTGTGCTGGTATTGTGCCTGTTGGTTAGCGCTCGGTCGAGTTCATCTTTGAATGAAATAAGTAAGTAATATTACCCACCAGGTGTCACTGGTTTGGCGAGGATTGGGTATAACACAGAGGTTAATTATCACCAATAGTCAGGCTCCGGGGCAAACCGGGAGTGGATGAGATTGGTAATTTTACGTTTTCCATGCTAAGAACCAACGGCAACAGCGAGACCGTCGGTGAAAGACGCAGGAATTCGTTTTTTGGAGAGTCGAGTGCCTGTGGGCGACCCGACATCTCTTTCCTGTGCCGTGCAGGGGCACCCGGTCCCTTCCTACAGGTGCGTTTCTAGTAGCCTTTGATTGCGATATAGATAACACCCCACGTGTTCTGGTGCCACGTGCATTGCTTGTTAGCTTTTGAGGAAGATTGCCCGAATCTCGAATGCGAAGGAGTAGAGATAGTATAGTAAGTGGTAGGCAAGGGCACCCGACATACCAGGCGGCTTGGTGAGATGATGGTGCTTTCCCATCACTCTATTTCCTTTGCTTTTGACTGGCAGAACCCCAGGCCAGTTCAGCGCCGAGGATCCGCGAATGGCCCATCCCAAGCTCCATTCCGGCGGGCTCCTCAAAGTCCTTGGTGTGCAACCTGCAAGGCTTTCCTATCCCCGAGTACAGGTACGAGTTTCTACAGCCTCTAGCCTCCGGAGCTTGTGGCAGGTTCTTCTACACACAGACGTTAATAGTTGTCCCTGTATACACCAGCGTCACTCGTAACATAGCCCGGCATCTTTTCCGCCCGATCAAAAAGTAGATAAACAAACAAATCACAAATCCCTAATTCATGACGGCAACCTCAATACGTGCGACACCCAATAGATGCGACCACGAGCACTGCCCCGAAGCTGCAGGAGATCCCGTTCCCACTGGCTGTCGGCGGGGGCGGCACAGCCTCCCTAACGTGTCGCGTCCAGGCCTTCCCTGTGCCCAGCTACAGGTAAGGATCGCCGTGTAGAGGAGCCCTCGGGGGATAAGATCGCCGACCCCAGGAATCTTGCCTACGCTTCCGGTGTTCATGAATACGGCTCTAGTTTGTCTGTAAAGTAAACTCGGAATGTTAACCTTGGAGCGGTTGCGTGTGTGCGTGCGTGTGTGTGTGCATGCGTGTTGGGTCATGTGGTACGGTCTCTCCCTCTCTCCCCCGCCTCTCGCCTGCTCGAGCCCCATGCAGTCTGCTGCCACATTTTTGGCGGGAAACGTCAGTATGCCGGAGGCACGTTGAGCACCGTAGAATGCTGATGTATATGGAATGTCTCTGGGTAATAATTAGCTTTTACACAATTCTATTATAAAAAACAGTATTTTTATTTTTTTGTTCAACGTTTTTTTTCACATTCAGAAATCTACATCAATAAACATAGCCGCCCTATTTAGGTGTTTTATCGTACGCAAGTGCACCAAAACGCAGAGCAACGCTTTTAAGGCTCAAGAAAAACGAAACAATATAGAAGGGACGGAGAGAGGGGAAACAAGCACGCGTTTGTTTGTGAATGAAAGAGAGCGGGGCGACCAGAGCGCTCAGGGCGAGAACACTTCATTCATAGATTTCCAGTACGCAGTTGGCGAATAGCCGTGTAAACATTACTTCATCACAACACACTCACACTAACACAGACGCACATATCACAAACCTTAGAAACCTACAAGAAAAAGAGAGAAATTAAAGAGCGGGTTTAATAATAGCGTCACGAGACTTGCCTCTCTCGTCAAGGTTGTAGAGACCCGCTCGAGCTCTCTCACTCCACGTGGGTATCGATCGGATGTTCTTGCAGCTTAAAGCCGCACCTCCCAGGCGGCCCAGGCGGGTCAACGGCTCCGCGTGCGCCTCGCGTTCTTGTCGTTTATGCTCATTTTTAGACGTCGCAAGAACGGATTGGCTGTTCCGGCCAGGTAGGGGGGTCAGGCCCTTGTCATCGGACAGATTGCGTATATTATGTAATTGTCAATGTTTACTACAGTTAAATTACTGTGCTTATGCGTTTGTCGTTGTGAAACAAGATTGCCGAAGTTAGTTATTGTGTTATTTTGAGGATGGTTAGAGTATATGCCATCCCACACTAACTATTTCAAAGGCAGTTGTGAAATCTGAATTTTATGAACCGTAGACTTTGTAGCGAGTCATAGGATGCAGCCTCACACCATGGTTTCAGGCTTTTTGCTTACTTTAGCTGTCTGATTATAAAGTATCGAAATATAACTCATTTCCACGAAAAGACTTTTAACACCCGGATTCTACAGCACCGGGGAGTCATGGGCCTCCAAGGGTATCGGGGGACAGACTACAGGAGCTCTCAGGTGACACTGGGTTAAGTCTCGCCCTCCTTTGCCCCGCACAGGCCTTCCCTCTCCCGCAATACAGGTAATGTTTCTAGTTGCCTTAGCCACTGCCACTTGTCTTCGTCTGTAGTTGTGGTTCAAGTTCCAATTTTATCTAGAGGAACCAAAATTTCAGGCTCTTGGGTGCATTTTTTTTGTTCGCTCCTTCCCCTTCTTTCCTTCTTTCTTTTTATTCTTCTCTGTGTGTGTTTCTGTCAGATCCAAAGAGTCAAGTTCCCCCACGAGTCACAAGGACTCGAGTGCCAGAGGTCGGAGTCGAGATTGAATCCTCGGCTTCACTTTTCTGTCCTGCCCAGTCGTATCCCGTGCCCAAGTACAAGTGAGAAACCCCAGCTGCCTGGTATAGAGACGTGCAACATGTTAGGCTCTTTGTCGATTTGCAAAAGGCGGTGGTACTGGTCACTATCATTCAGATTCGAGAGAGAGAGAGAGAGAGAGAGAGAGAGAGAGAGAGAGAGAGAGAGAGAGAGAGAGAGAGAGAGAGAGAGAGAGAGAGAGAGAGAGAGAGAGAGCGAGAGCGAGAGCGAGAGAGATGGCAGGGCGATTAAATAAACCTCAGCTGACACAATAAGGACAATGAACAGAAGTAAGCGTGTCCCAACAGAGCCCAAGAGTCGAGTTCCCCCCCGTATGACTGGCAGCAGACTGTCCGAGGCGTCGCTTCTCTCCGGAACTACGGCCTCGCTCTTCTGCCCTGCACAGGCCTACCCCCTCCCGGCATATACGTAAGCCTCGGCGTTGCGCTCGTCAAGGTGTCTCGTTTTACTTCATCGTATTCTAGTTTATTTTTCGTTATTGTAGTTTGTTTTTCTTTTTTTTTAATCCTCATGCGATTGGCGAGCAGTGGCAGGGTCCTGTACTTTTTTTAGGCTCCAGTGATGCCCCTGCTAAAAATCCAATGTAAAAAATCGGGTATATTTTAGCTCCGGCGGGAAACATCGCTCCACGACTGCCTGGGAGTGACCTTTCTCGGGTCATAGGAAAACTAAGAGGTCACGTGACCCTTTTATGTCCTCTTCAAGGTTTTCCTGTCCCTTCTCATCGGTAAGTTGAGACGTTGATATGAACAAGAAACACTTCATGAATTTACATGTTCTCTTCGTTATGTAAAGGTGAATTTATTTCCTAACAACTATGTGATTCTCCGAGTTACCTTTCAGATGTAATATATCCCTGACCTTGGAAAATGATCTATGGTAAAATTAACACCTTTCATCGCCGAAAGCATACTAAATACTGCTAGCCATGATACCAAGGCACCGGTTAAGTTCATGGGACGCGGTTTACGAGTGTCTCATGACTTTGACTCCCATTGTAAAGTTTTTACTACTCGGATGTGGCTGTTTTATGATTTCTTCGCTGTAAAGATTTATATTCAAAGTTCTAGATAAATTGACACAAATCTGCTTTGTGGATGCTGTCATTGATTTAACTCATGAATACCAACGGTATAGAATAGAAGAAATTTCACGTGTTTCATTGGTGACTATATCTTCGTTTGTGGATCTTTGTACCATTTGCTCTTGGTTGTTATTGTGAATAATCCTTAGACTCAAGTCTATAAAACTACCATTGCTCAGTATACATTATTTTTGCAATGAATTATTAAATCCATTAACCCAATAAATAAATATAAAAAACGTTGGTGCGAAGATCCGAAATGGAAAGTGCCAGAGATCCTAACACTTGTCTTTTGTTCCTCAGGTGGTTCAAGGTTTCCGAAGGAGGACGCAAGGTAGCAGTGGAACTCGGCGAGCGCGTGAAGCAGGTTGGAGGAACTCTGATCATCCGTGAAGCTAAGGTTGAGGACTCGGGCAAATACCTGTGCGTCGTGAACAACTCTGTCGGAGGCGAGAGCGTCGAGACTGTGCTCACTGTTACTGGTAGGTCCTGCGTCGTAATATATGCGTCTTAAGATACGATACTAATATTTTTTAAACTTGACTGCGATAGATATGTGCCTCTCAGAAAAATACATTTCCTATAATGATTTATTTACTAATGACCTTTTTCTTCTTCAAGCTCCTCTAAGTGCCCAAGTTGAGCCCAAGGTTCAGACTGTAGAATTTGGACGCCCAGCGACCTTTACTTGCACCTACCGAGGAAACCCTGTGAAATCTGTGACTTGGCTCAAGGATGGAATTCCACTCAGTAAGTCTTCTTATATTCCTTTGTTATAATCTGTTATTTGGATATGTTATGCTTCGTTATAGGTATAATAAAGAATGATGGTTACATGAATTTAAATCTTTCCGTTAACAATGTATTAGTCCTTTTCCTTAAACTGTGAACAAGTTCTTTTCTGAAAACTACTATATATGTTTGGACACTTTTTTAGATTCTATTTCTGATGTATACCTATTATACTTATAGTATTTGAGATCCTTAGTAGATTTGAAGTTCTTATTTTAAATATTTCTAACATATTCATTGTAGTAGATACTTCATCGGATAGAATTTAATGATGTAAAGGATACAATGATTTGATATGCATATTCTTGAATATGATCTATTTAAAGTTTTGGACAAGTAACCAGCTAATTTAATCTTATTTTTTATTTAAAGTGTTTGTACATCTTTAATATGCATGGTATAGAAATATTTCCACGTATATATAAAAGTTTCAGAGAATATTGTTTTAGTAAGCACCATGAAACTGATAGTTTACAAGATTTCCTTATATTTTGAAAGATTGATTATTTTTTTTCTTTATTATATAGACCACAAGGAAGCTGTTCTGCGCATTGACACTGTTGGACGTGAAGACAAGGGAATGTACCAATGCTTTGTTAGGAACGACCAGGAATCGGCACAGGGAACTGCTGAACTCAAACTTGGAGGACGATGTGAGTACCTAGGATGGGTTAAAAAAAACATTTAGGAAACATTAAGGAAATACCAAGAGCGGTATGAAAAAATAGATTTGTAAATATTTAGTAAATTTGATAGTATTTAATGGTTGTTTTTTTATGTGGTACATTTATTTCAGTAGAGAAATTTGAAAGATCAAAGACTGAATTTAATTGATATTATTTAGTGTGTCAGAAAAGGATTTTATGTTTTCCTGAGCTTACTTAGCTTTATTTTTGTTATTATTATTTTATTGTTATCATTGTCATTTTCATTATCATTATCATTATCATTATCATTATCATTATCATCATCATTATCATCATCACCATCACCATCATCATCACCATCATCATCACCACCACCACCACCATCATCATCATCATCATCATCATCATCATCATCATCATCATCATCATCATCATCATCATCATCATCATCATCATCATCATCATCATCTTCATCATTATCATCATCATCATCATCATCATCATCATCATCATTGTCATCATGACCATCATCATCATCATGGTCATTATCATAATCATTATTACTATTATTATTATTATTATTATTATTATTATTATTATTATTGTTATTATTATTGTTATTGTCATTACTTTGATATTACTATTATTTTTATTATTATTATCATTATTATCATCATTGTTATTATCATTACTATTATCATTATTATCATTAATGTCGTTATCATTATCATTATTATTATTATTATTATTATTATTATTATTATTATTATTATTATTATTATTATTATTATTGTTATTGTCATTGTTGTTGTTATTATTATTATCATTATTATTATTATTATTATTATTATTATTATTATTATTATTATTATTATTATTAAGGTCATTATCATCATCATCATCATCATCATTATTATTCCTATTATTTCTATTATTCCTATTATTCCTAATGATTTTCTTTTCCTCCGAACAGTTGAGCCCCCACAGCTGATCTACACCTTCCAGACCAACACTCTGCAGCCTGGACCCGCAGTGTTCCTCAAGTGCGTTGCAGCTGGCAATCCCACCCCTGAGATCACCTGGGAACTCGATGGAACTCGCCTCGCTAACTCTGAACGGTTAGATTGAGTGGAAGTGGTGTTTTCAGATAGCTTAAAAAAAGAATGGATAAAAATGATTATATATGTGTTTTTATATTTGCTTATGTTATATCAGACTGTGAAAAATATTGTACTTATGCTATTGGTTTCATTGGTTTTTGTGAACATTTTCCTTTCAGGATGCAAGTCGGCCAATATGTTACCGTGAATGGAGAAGTGGTCTCTCACCTGAACATCTCTGCGGTTCACACAAATGATGGTGGTCTCTATGCTTGTGTCGCTTCATCCACTGTTGGATCTGTCCGTTATGCTGCCAGGCTTAATGTCTATGGATTGCCCTACATCAGGTGAGTTGGGGATTTTTGTGTTGTTGATTATGCTTTACAGTTTTTAAAGTTGTTGTTTACTTCTTTTGGTATTATGTATTGTTGAAAACAATAGTTACCATATAAAGTTATCAGTAAATACTCATGATACCATTAAATACATGACCAAAAGAAGGAAATAGAAAGTTCTGAGTTC
>BOPN01000812.1:290000-295000 GCA_017312705.2 Penaeus japonicus
CAAGGCAAAGATGCTCATTAGAGTTGGTGATGATAGGGTGTATGAAATATACCTGAATAACATTTTTGTATTGCAAATAATTATCATCATCACCAGCCTGTGCATCTTGCCTAAACAAAAAGGAAAAAAATATATATTTAAGAGAATTGCAAAAAGGATAGGGCATACAAGCAAACAAATAATATTGATGTTTAAAAAGGGATTGAAATACCATGGTGAACAGTCACTTGGTATACTTATTATGATTTATAATTTTCATCTTTGACTTGTAGAATTAGAGTATGTCAGATCATGTCATGTCATTATTTTTTGTCAGAAGATATGGATATAATGACTGTGACTTAGATAATTAGAATAGGAAAGATTGCAATGAAGACAAGTGGTACAGACAAGATTTATCAATAACACAGTATTCCCCAAATCTAACAACTGTTTCAGAACCTCCTCAAATCCTTCCTATAAGTCCTGAATCAGAGGTATTTGAGGGTTACATCTTCCAAATAACCTGTGTGGCCCAGTCTGATCCTCCACCCACCATCACTTGGCTCAAAGATGACACACTGCTCTCTGATGCAAGTGTGACTGTCAGTTATCCCTCACCCATGATGTCACTACTCATCATCCCTCAGTCCCAGCCCAAGCACGCGGGTGAATACTCGTGTGTGGCTGCCAATCCCGCTGGACAAGTCAAGAAGACAGTCAAACTTAGAGTCAAAGGTTTTCATTAATGGATGTCTCTCTTTATGAAGATTGCTTCTAGGTTTTGCCTTAGCTTTCTATTTGGTCTACATATGATTCTCCTTTAAACGTGTTGTCAGTTTATTTTTTATTTTACTATTATTATTATCGATATTATTATTTTTATCATGCTGGTGTTCTTCCTCTTTTATATATCTTTTACTTATTTTATGTTATTTCATTTTTCCTTTTATTTGATCTTTCTAGTATTTTTTTTATTTATTCCTGTTGTCCTTCCTGTCATCAGCAATTGTTTTTTTTGCCTTTTTATGTGATTAGGTTTATACAGTCATAGAAGCATACCATTGCCTAGATGGTTGCACACTGTCTATCTTTGTCAGACTTTCAAGACACATTCTATATATTGACACTGGAGTATGAGATCATTGGAACAAAATAAGGCCAAAAAAAAAAAAAAGAAAAAAAAAAAAAGGAAAAGGGGTGCCAATTACCCCACACACTCAGATGAGTTTTTCTCCACAAACTGAAAGGCAACACAGTGGAGACAATATCTCCGTCGTAATGAGAACCGAGATTGTATAGCTTCTGAATGCTTGCAGACCTTCCTCGTATTATACCACTCATGGATAACCTTCAAGTTCTGGAGGGTGATGCCTTCCAGCAGTCATGTATTGCCCAGTCGTCCCCACCTCCATCGTTAGTGTGGCTCAAAGATGGCCAGCTCATTATGGACCCAACGGTGTCTGTCTCATCTCCAACACCTACAATGGCCATCATTGTAATTCTTCAGGTGAAGCAAGCTCACTCCGGGAGCTACACCTGTGTGGCTTCCAATCAGGCTGGGAAAGTAGAGGAGACAATCATGCTACGTGTTGAGGGTACAGGAACCATTTGTTAAATACTTTTGCAATTTGTGTTCCTCTCTTTTGTACTTTTTTATGCCTTTGTTAAATACAATGTCCTTTACTTTCCCAATCCCAACCATATCAGAAGAGGTTAAATGATGTTACTTAAAAAAAGCTTGATAAGGCTATGCTTTATTCCATTTTATTATTTTGTAAATACACAATGTCCATCACATATTACATTCTCTCGTGAGTTCTCTAAAGAGGAAGAATTGGCCACAATTTCCTTCCCTTGCTAAACCTAAAATGATGATTATGCTGTTGTGATTCCACAGTCAAACCAGAAATCCTGCCTTTTTCATTCCCTGATGAGGTGGAATCAGGAAAGCTCTTGCAAATATCGTGTTTGGTCACGGAAGGAGACGAGCCAATCAGACTTCAGTGGTATAAAGACAATCAGCTTGTGACTTCAGATCATGAAACCATCATTAATAATTTGACACCTAAAGTCAGTAACCTTCTGCTACCCAGTGTTAACTCACAGAGCGCTGGCCTGTACACATGTAGGGCAAGCAACATGGTCGGCTCGACTGAAGTCTCCTCACTTCTTAAAGTTCAAGGTGGAGGATTATCACTTTGCCTGCCAAGATTCAGTTGGATAGGGTGCTTTGTTTGCTTGTTTCTGTCCCACCATATCCTTCATTTTCAAACAGATATGAGATATGTAGAAAAAAATTTCTTCAGTGAAGAAAGACTAGTTTTGGCTAATCATATTTAGGAAAGAGGAACTTAATGTGAAATTTGTTAAGAAACCTTATAGTATAGAATACATATGGAAAGATGTAAACATAAAGAAGGCTATAATTTTTTTCATAAGTGATATTCATAGGTCAAGGGAGCTTTAGATTTTCAAAAGGAATCCGTCATTTGTATTTTTTGTTTGTATTATTATTATTACTAAAAATCAAAGGTTAGTATTTAGTTTGGTTCAGATGCTATGAACAAAACAGTAACAAAAGGGAACTGAAGTGAATATTGAGTAGTAATACATATTTATTGTATTCGAAAGGTTCAGGGCTACGATAGATATTGGCATGTTATTTTTCAGGCATTCTAAGACTTTTAGCATTTTTGGCAAATTGTTTTCTGTGAATGACTTAAAAGAAAGAAGTAGGTATCTAGTATCTCTGACAGTATGATAAAGGATATAAGGATAAGCCAGATTTGATGATTTTTAAATTAATGGTGGGAGGAAACTATATGGATAATTAGAGTAGTCTGTTGGCAGTTAGTAAAACTGAGTATGAAATTTAAAAGAAGTATAACTTAGCATATTGTACAATCCAAATTAATAACATATGGCAGGAAACTAGGAAAATTTCAGAATTACATGCTGTTATATATGAGCATATGGGAAGGCTATGTATGTAGGGCTATGGTGGATTGATCTATTCATTATTATTATTATTTAGATAGATGTTTGGGAACAAGGTGTACAGTGATTACTCTAACGACTCTTATAATTACACACAGAGAAGTAATAAAATTTAAAGAAAATCAATTATGAATTATCCTAAAGTATCTCTTTACTACAACACAACAGTCAAGCCAGAAATTCTGCCATTTGCATTCCCTGATGAGGTGGCATCAGGCTCACCTTTGCAAATATCCTGTCTGGTCACGGTTGGAGATGAACCTATCACGCTTCAGTGGTTTAAGGACAATCAGCTTATGCATTCAGATCATGAAACCATCATCAGTCATCTGACACCCAAAGTGAGCAGCATTCTGCTCCCCAGTGTTGCCTCACATAGTGCTGGCGTGTATACATGTAGAGCAAGCAACATGGTGGGCTCCACTCAGGTCTCTTCGCAGTTGAAAGTTCAAGGTGGAGTTTTTCTTTGGTGGAATGTTGTTAAAGCTCTTTGTAAATACTGTTGTATGATATGCTTATTTTATTTTATTTCCATATTAAATTCTCCTTTTGGATGTGACTAACCTTTAATTAAGATGATTTTCAAGGCAACTAGTGTAGGCTGATTCATCACTAGAGTTATAAAGCATAGACATAATACCTGGGAAACAATCTACTTTGATGATTGTTTATTTCTGAAATTGTGCAGTTGCTGATGGCAGTTCAAATTATTCCCAAACCAGTTGCACCAGAAGTTCAGCCATTTTGGATTCCTGATGAAGTTAAGGAAGGCCAGCTTGTCCAGATCATGTGCACAGCAATGGGGGATGAGCCTCTAACCCTTCAGTGGTACAAAGATGACATTCCCCTTATGTCCTCCTCAACATTTATGATCAACAAACTTGATTCATCAATTAGTAATTTGATAATGAGAGGAGTGACATCAGAGCACTCAGGAAAGTACACATGTGCTGCATTTAATTCTGTCGGACAGTCAAAATTTGAGAAGGAACTGCGTGTAAAGGGTAAATCACACCTTAAGATCAGCCAGAACTGCATGTTTGTGACAGATTTTTCATATAGAAGTGCACATTCATATCAGTATTTCAAATTTTGTTTGCTGATTTTACCCTAATACCTTCTTTTCTTTTTAAGAATTATAAAGCATTAATGTACTGCATAATAAAAGAAAGAAAATAGGACTATCCCAGTGTATCTCCCAGATATAGCAATACCACATTTAGCTTATACTCTGATGATGTCTCAGAAGTTCAGAACAAAACATTGCAAAGAAAATCAGTTCATTAGCATTAGACCTTCCACTTTTCAAAACCATAACAGCTTTTTAGATTGATAATCTACCTTTTCTTTTCATGTAGGCAGACAGACAAACACATACATTACATTGTTGTAAACTCATACCTATATTTAAATTGGGTAATATTGCTTGGAAGGGTAAAATCTGTGAAGAAGAGTCCTTTTGAGTCTCCACTTTTACCAGATCTTAAGCTTTGGAAAAAATTTACTTTATAAAGAAAATATGTCAGATGTAAGACTGGCTCAGCTCACAAATCTAAGAAGTACTAAATATGTAGAGAAAGATATAAAAATATCTCCCTGCGTTTTGCTGGTTTGGTTTGTCATGGATATTTGTAAGTGCCTGTATCCAAGGTTTTGTCAGCAAAACTGACATATTCCATGATTGTCCACAGTCCCTCCAGAAATTTTGCCATTCAGTTTCCCTGAAGAAGTAAAAGAGGGTCAACTGATTCAAGTATCTTGTGCTGTCACCGTTGGGGATGACCCGATCACTCTGCGGTGGTACAAGGACAGCAGGGAGCTTGTGTCATCTCCTGATTTCCGGATAACTAATGTGGAGTCTAGGCTGTCCTTTCTATTACTAAGGAGTGTTGGAGGAGAACATAGAGGATCCTATAGTTGTCATGCCTTTAATGCTGTTGGAAGTGCAAAATTCACCTCGTTGCTAAATGTTAAGGGTATTACTTTGAAGATGGATTTACTTATTCCTTAAATGTTGCTGA
>BOPN01000812.1:300000-302500 GCA_017312705.2 Penaeus japonicus
TATACTGATTTATACTTTGTATTTTGAATGATATAGGACGGAATTGAATATCCATCTCTGATGTTTTGAATTACATCATGAATAAGGATCAGTGATTGTATAGAGTAGCATTGTTGTGTGTTTCTGTTGTGTAGGATACTTCTTCTAGTTTTCTAGGAGTTGGGTTTACCTTGTGGAATTTTGCAGTCTTTGTTTAAAGTTGATTCAGGGCAGTTGGAATATTTGTCTTTGGAAAAAGGAAATTTGGTGTATCATCCTTCTTTTATGTATACAAAGAGTTGTGCACTCACACACACACACACACACACACACACACACACACACACACACACACACACACACACACACACACACACACACACACACACACACACACACACATATTTGTTCTTTAAAATATTTCTCTATGGACTATTGTATTGGGTTTAATATCATCTTTTGCAAGTTGATTCTTAATACTGTAGTGATAAGTTTGAATTATGTTTTTCTCAAAATACTCTTGAATATTTAATGTTTTACCAGCTGGGCCAGACATACTGCCATTCGTATTTCCTAAAGAAGTTGAAGAGGGTCAGCTGATCCAGATATCATGTGCGGTGACAAAGGGTGATGAACCACTTACTATTAAATGGTACAAGGATAACCATGAAATCTCATCATCATCAGACTTCTTGATAAATAACATGGACTCGAAACTCTCTATTTTGTTGCTGAGACGTGTGACAGCAAAACATACTGGGACTTACGCTTGTAAGGCGTACAATCCTGCTGGCAGTGCTCTGTTTTCTGCTCAGCTTAATGTCAAGGGTAAAAAATTTAGGGTGATGTTATAACTAGCATGTTTTATGTATCCATTTATGTAACTGTAAAGATTTTAGTTTACAGTTATATATACATTTTTTGGTTGAGCCTATTTACCTTCCCTAAACCTTTTGTATAGTTTTCTGCAGCTAGTTCAGGAATTGAATTTGAAATTATGCAACAGAGAAAGCAGACCCAGTTACATACCAAATTATTTTATGGCACTAAAAATAAGAATAATTCAGCTCCTGTTACAAAGTGCATTTGAGTGGAGGGAGTTATTTATATGCCTCGGGACCCCTCTTACCCTAGATTTATCAGTAATGTTATTGTTTGTTCTTGATTCTTCTTGGGGGAACATAGATTGCTCTCTCTATATGTATTGTTATAAATTCCTTCTCTTGGTTGAATTATATTAGATTTTGTACCAGAGCCAATTTAAATTGGATTACTCTACCTAAGAACTTTTATATACAAATTGAAATATCTTTCAATGGAAGGAAAAGGTTGCAGAAGTATTAAGATATTTCCTAAACATCGAATATGTAAAATAGATTCCAATTTACCAACTATCTTGTCTGTATTTGATTTTGTGACATGACTTTTGTTATTTCTCACAGTCTTTCCAAAGGAAAAAAATGATAACTTGAAGACAATTGGGATCTTTTTCAAACAGAGCGGCCAGAAATCCTTCCGTTTTCATTTCCGCCTGAGGTGAATGAAGGACAGCCTCTCCAAGTCCCTTGTACAGTCATGAAAGGAGATGAACCCATCACACTTCAGTGGTATAAAGATGATATTCCTCTCATTTCCACATCCAAGTTCATGATAAACACGATTACCTCAAAGATGAGCTTGCTGATTCTTCAGGGTGCAGGTTCTGAGCACTCGGGAACATACTCATGCAAAGCGTTCAATCCTGTTGGTCAGGCTGCCTTTACGTCAACCTTAGAAGTGATGGGTAATCCGGCAGATATTTTATGGCATGGCACAGGAAGGATAGTCATCATAGATGTGTGATATGCTTGCTTTTTTGTTCGAGACATTACTTTCCTTACTCTTTTTTTTATCATTTTTGTTTGTGTTAGTGAAGTAGACTCCGATTTTTTTTCTTGATTATTCTGTTACTATATTTTCATCATACAAAGTACACAGTTAGGAAAATATAAAACAAAGATGGAGGGAATCAATCTTTGTTTCCTATGAGGTCAAACTGGAAGGTGTTAAATGATTGAAAGGTGTTGATTACTTCCAAAAAACTTGTGCTAAAAGGAATTTTCTTGATGCAGTGAAAAGATAATATTTTTACACTGCAAAGATATCTCAAATGATTTCTTCCGAGCTTGAATGTATATTATGATACATCTGTTATGTGCTTCCTAGTCAAGTCTAAGATTTTTGATTACTCAGATTTCTCTTTCTTATTTCATTTCCCTCTGCTTTAAAATCTTGATGAGTTGTATTGTCTTAGACAGGTTGGGAATTATTTTTCAAAATTCTTGGCAAAGGAATAACTGACCCATTCTGTCAGATTTGAAATGAATACCAAGGTCTTCTTACTTCTTTGTTAAATAGAAGAGAAAAATTATGTGACTTTAGTGTCATCTATGTTATTATAAAGAAGTGCTGAAAGAACCTGCAACAGGTACCACATGTCACCAGGTCATAAACATGAAATTGGCTTCTTTCTAAGTGTTTT
>BOPN01000812.1:307500-315000 GCA_017312705.2 Penaeus japonicus
TTGGTTGGCATTTGTTGAAGCAACTGAAAGAACTTATCTCAGATGCAAGTTTCATCTTTGAATATGGCTGTGCAGTTGTTAGACTTTGTTTTGTGTTCTAGGTTGTCTTTTGGTTGTGATTAAGCTGTAATATTATCTGTCAGATGTTATTACTGGCATACACTCTCTTCCTCATGCTTAAATGGCAGGACCTAAAACATTGGATGTTAAGGTCACTGGTGATGAGTGTGCAAATTATGGTAAGCAGCTGCGCTGGATCTCCTGGTTTTGGCAGTCTTAACTGGATTGACAGTCATAAGGAGAAAGTTATGCAGGATATTATGTAATTGCTTATTATGGGATATTTTCTTGACAATACATGGGGTGATTTTTCAATCCCAAATTTTCCATTCTAGGGATTTTACTTCTTCTGTTGGAAATCTATTACATATATCTTTCTTTGTATTTGATTAATTTTTCTTTTAAACTGGCAGCCAGGCAATATCTTGGATTTGATATGTGAATTTTAGAAGTAACTTTTAAAATTCTTACAACCTAAATTCCAGAGCCACCTCACATCAGACCCTTTAACTTCGAGCCTGAACTCCTCTCTGGCTTTGACACTCAGCTAACATGCTATGTCATTCAGGGGGACCCACCACTGCATATTGCATGGTACTTTCATGGTCAAGAGGTCTCTCACACAATGGGTGTCAGTACAATGAAACTGGGGTCTAAGTCTAGTATTCTGAGCATTGAGCATGTGACTCATGGCCATTCGGGAGATTACACGTGCGTAGCATCCAACCCTGCTGGTGAAGACCGCTACACAGCACGTCTTGTGGTTCATGGTAAACATGTAGTATGCGCAGTACTATTATGATATTCAAAAAATAGATGAGTTAGGCTTAATATCTTAAATTCCTTTCTAAAGAGTTTAGTTTAATTTATGTTCAGAATTTGGAGTTTATTTTTCAATTGTTTTTGTGATGTGTCCCAGTGCATGTCTTGTGTTCCTACACACAGTTTAATTCTTGTTTTATTCACTGAGAAACTTATGTAGTTTGTATTTACAAAGTTAAAAGATTCAGTTCGTTGAAGTAAAAGAATGATGTATTGATGTTACGCTTTAATTTTTCAGTTTTGGTGTTTCAAGTCTTTTTCCTTCTTCCTTCTTCCAATGCCTCTATGATTATTTAGATTTTGGATTTTCTATATTTTACTAGACATTGACATGGGTGGGCATTTTTTAGCAATAGGATGAGAACGTAATGTTTGGATTTGGTAATGTTTACCTCAGATGTTGAAGCATTAGGTAAGTTTTCATCATCTGGACTCATGCAAAGCCATCAGGACAGTAACAGGGATGTGCCCATTGCAGAGCTCCCGGAAATAAGCGCCTTCAGCTTTGATAGTGACATAGAAGCTGGCCGTGAAGTTCAGCTCCTTTGCTACGTGCCCAAAGGAGACCTGCCAATCAGTTTCAACTGGTATTTCAATGGGCAAGAATTGATTCTGAGGAGTGACATAAATACTGTAAAGTTAGGCAGCAGGTCGAGTGTTCTCACCATAACAGAGACAGATCACTCACACTCGGGGATGTACACTTGTGCTGCCTCCAATGCTGTGGGGATGCACAAGTCCTCAGCATCTCTTGTAGTTCATGGTAGTCACAAGACTTATCTATATTATCAATATTATCTTGCTTTTTTTCTCTTTTTTGTGTACATCCACCCTCTTCAGCTTCCTCCAAAATTACCATTATTTATTATTATTGTTATTTTTTATATTTTTTTCAGTATGTTAATATGATTTTTTTTCATGTTATTCTAGAGTGAATATCAGGGTTTCTCATTTTGTAATGGACTGTTGAAAAATATAATGAAATATGATTTACAGAACCACCACGAATACGACCATTTTCCTTTGAGGGAGAAATCAGAACAGGAAAGGACACTCAAATTGTGTGTTTTGTGAGTGATGGTGACACGCCGTTGAAAATCAGATGGTACTTCCATGGTCAAGAAGTTTCTCATCTTATGGGTGTCACTACAGTAAAATTGGGTTCCCGGTCAAGTATTCTGTCAATTGAACATGTGACACATGGGCATTCTGGCGAATATACTTGCGTTGCAACAAATGCTGCAGGGGAAGACCGTTCCAGAGCTTCCTTGACTGTCCATGGTATATTGTAGCTTATTTTGCAATTGAGACACTGTACTTATGAGCAAAATCTTTCTTACCAGTGCTCTGTAGTCCTAACACACTGTATTCTTATCAGTTACTGTCCTGTATTATCTAAAGTCTAACACTGGCTTCTCCCTTTCCAATGAAGAGACTTGGAGTCAGCCATTTTAAAATGAGTACACATGTATATATATGTATATACACACATATATCTGATAGGATGGCACCTTCAAACAAGTTGCTAAAAAAATAATAATTTGAACAACATGAAGTTAGGAGGGCAGATAATAGGCTACATGTGCTTAACTTTTGAAAATCAGCTAGTCTGTAAACTCCATGGATCAAAACCTAAATTCTAGTCAGAGCTGTAATTAACTGATCTCACATTGCACACCCTCTTTCTTTCCTCTTTTCCTTGTACTTGAACAGGTCATAAAAAGTGTGAGTGTGAGTGTATGAGTATGAGTATGAGTGTGAGTGTGAGTGTGAGTGTGAGTGTGAGTGTGAGTGTGAGTGTGAGTGTGAGTGTGAGTGTGAGTGTGAGTGTGAGTGTGAGTGTGAGTGTGAGTGTGAGTGTGAGTGTGAGTGTGAGTGTGAGTGTGAGTGTGAGTGTGAGTGTGAGTGTGAGTGTGAGTGTGAGTGTGAGTGTGAGTGTGAGTGTGAGTGTGAGTGTGAGTGTGAGTGTGAGTGTGAGTGTGAGTGTGAGTGTGAGTGTGAGTGTGAGTGTGAGTGTGAGTGTGAGTGTGAGTGTGAGTGTGAGTGTGAGTGTGAGTGTGAGTGTGAGTGTGAGTGTGAGTGTGAGTGTGAGTGTGAGTGTGAGTGTGAGTGTGAGTGTGAGTGTGAGTGTGAGTGTGAGTGTGAGTGTGTGTGTGTGTGTGTGTGTGTGTGTGTGTGTGTGTGTGTGTGTGTGTGTGTGTGTGTGTGTGTGTGTGTGTGTGTGTGTGTGAGTGAGTGTGTGTCTGTGTGTGTGTGTGTGTGTGTGTGTGTGTGTGTGTGTGTGTGTGTGTGTGTGTGTGTGTGTGTGTGTGTGTGTGTGTGTGTGTGTGTGTGTGTGTGTGTGTGTGTGTGTGTGTACACATGCATGTGCATATATATATGTAAGTGTATGTGTATGTATATCTGTGTGTACATGTTGATAAGTTTGTTTGTATTTATGGATGTTTGTGTGTATAACTGCATACTTAAAGGATGTAAAGCTAACATGTAAAGTTAAGAACAACAATATATGTATATGAGTATTCATGTGTTTTCGTGTTTATTCATCTGGTAATATATAAAGTATCTCTATTTTCTTAATGAATTAGACAGAAAAGACACATGCTCTCTCTTTTCATGCTGCTAGCATTTTCCTTGTGAGATGTTGCATACATCAGCTCTGCAGCTTGAGGCTAAACATACATTAAATATGGTTCTTTTCTTTAAAAGAAATGGATATTTCTCCTTATGCTATGCAATCTTTGCATCTTCATAAATTCATATTAAAGGTTATGTGCTAAGGAATGTTTATTAAAAGGAAGGTGGGATCTAGATGTCTTTAATGCCTCTTGATATTAAGTGCATTTTGATAAAAATGGACTTGGGAAGTGCTAATTGGTGTCTCAGATTTGTAAAAAGATAGGAAGGTATTGATGTTAAAAGACTAAATCCAAAATTTACTTTGGGGTCACCTATCAACATCATAGTGTCCATGCTTCCACCTTGCAGAGCCACCTTTAATCATGCCCATGAATTTTGGTGACTTTGAGGTATACGAGGGTGATTCGGTCCAGGCGAGTTGCATGGCACGCAAAGGGGATGTGCCCATGACATTCCTTTGGCGCTTCAGAGGTGCCATGGTGAATCCGTCACCAGAAATACGAATTGTGAGCCTTGGAGCGCGGAACAGCCTCCTCTCCATCAGTGGTGTAGAAGCCCGGCACCAAGGAATATATATCTGTGAAGTTACAAATGCTGCTGGAACAGCTCAATATGCTACAGAACTTAGGGTTAATGGTATCAGCACTTTCTTTAAAGTTGTTTAGATCACACTTAGAAGAATTTAGTGGTTGTTTTAGAAACCATCATGAAAGCCTGAATTTACTTTTACATCCGCACCCAGTAACCCCTCTCAATTTGCATTAGCTATATTGTGGATACCACCTTGACATAGTCCCACTTTTTAAATTTCAGAACCACCTCAGCTTTTACCAATAGACTTTGGTTCTGATACTTTTTATGAAGGAGATCTTGCTCAAGCCATCTGTGTACTACGTAAAGGAGACTTACCAGTGACTTTCAAGTGGATTTTTAATTCCAAATTACTTAAGGCCTCTGATAGTGTGGAAGTCTTGAATATTGGAGGGAGAACAAGTCTCTTAACAATAAATCCAGTCCATGGCCACCATCAAGGAAACTTTACCTGTTTAGCTACAAATGCTGCTGGAGTAGCCCAAATGGGAGCAACTATAATTGTTAATGGTATCATTAAAACTCATCATCATAAAAGTTGATTCAGATATGCTAATTGGTGAAGGGTTCTATGCTTTTTGAAGGCTTCTTCTCTCTGTTCCTTTAGGAATTTATTAAAGAAAAGAATTTGAACGATCTCTCTAAATTACAAACCACATTTCCTTACAGAACCTCCTCAAGTAACACCAATAGACTTTGGGGAACCTACCTTCTTTGAGGGAGATTTAGCTCAGGCTACATGTGTGCTCCGTAATGGGGATCAGCCAGTCATCTTCTCATGGATGTTTAATGGGGTAGAACTGAGCCAGACAGATGAAATACAAGTCCTTAAAGTGGGTCGTAGGACCAGCATCTTGATTCTTGACCCAGTCCAGGCACATCACCAAGGAACGTATACCTGTCGAACAGTCAATGAGGCAGGCACAGCAGAAGTAGAAGCAGAGCTCATTGTCAATGGTACAGAGGAATTTAGTTGAAATTTCTTTTAGGTTGTTTACTAACAAAATAATGCAGGATACAGCTGTAGGAGCGCAATGATGGAAGTATATGAATCTCTCCCTGTTCCTGTTATTAGTCAAGCAATAAATTGATAATTTAGAAATATGAGAGTAAAACTTTTTTTGTTTTTCTTACAGAACCACCACAGCTATTACATATAGAATTTGGTTCTGAAGCATTTTATGAGGGTGACATGGCCCAAGCCAACTGTAGGCTGCGTAAGGGTGATCGCCCAGTAACATTTAGTTGGTTATTCAATGGGATACAGCTGATGAACACAGATGACACTTACATTGACCATATGGGCAGCAGGACGAGCATTCTGACTCTTGACCCAGTGCGAGCGCACCATCAGGGCAACTACAGCTGTAAAGCTGTTAATAAGGCTGGATTTACCCAAGTAGATACAACTATAATAGTCAATGGTACACAGCGGATCTTTATGGAAAGCGTGTATGTGGGGTACAGGTTCTACAAATTTTTTGAATTTGGCATTTCTGCTTCTTTACCGTGGATAAGTATTATACTCTCCCTGTTCCTTATATGTGTACAAATATAGTATAATTAGAAAATTCAAAATCAAATTTGCACTCTATTACAGAACCTCCTCAGATAATACCAATAGACTTCGGATCTCATGCATTTTACGAGGGAGATTTGGCACAAGTCAATTGTGTACTACGTAAAGGTGACCCTCCTTTAAGCATCAAGTGGCTATTCAATGGTGTAGAACTTCTCACCACCGATGCAATACAGATTCTTAATGTGGGCAGCAGGACCAGTATCCTGACAATAGATCCTGTGGGAGCGCAACACCAAGGCGTCTACTCTTGTTTTGCTGAAAATGAGGCTGGAACTGCTGAAGTAGAAGCAGAAATGATTGTCAATGGTACACAGAGGAACTTTATGAAGCTCATGGATATGGGGTACTAACATAATAGGTTCTGTGAAATGGCTTTTCTGATTCCAGTGGTGGTTAGTTGCGTTATCTCCCTGTTCCTCCCCTTTAGATCATGAAAAAATGAACGCTTTTTTTTTCTTACAGAACCTCCTCAAATATTACCAATAGACTTTGAAGCAGAAGCCTTTTATGAAGGTGATCTGGCACAAGCAAATTGTGTACTTCGGAAAGGCGACCGTCCTGTGGCATTTGTTTGGAAGTTTAATGGGTTAGAAATTTTAAACTCAGATGACACAACCATTGTTAGTGTTGGCAGCAGAACAAGTATCTTGACACTAGATCCTGTACGAGCCCATCATGAGGGCAACTACAGCTGTACTGCCATTAATGCAGCAGGGGAAGCTGAAGTCACCGTCTCTCTAACTGTCAATGGTACATACTAGCAAAAGCATGAGAGAACGGGAAGGGCTTTATGTTAAACCACAGCATCAAAATCATACATGAAGTGGTCTCTCCCAGAAATCTATTCTTCTTCTGGTAGCAAACTTTGCTAATCCTTTTTACTGGAAGTTTGAGGTGTATGCAGATGGTTTAATCATTACTTCTGTATTCCCTATCATTGCATTTAATTCATTGAAACACTGTCGAATACATTAATTAAGCATTGCCTAAATGCTTCATATCCTAAAAGGGTCAGACTCTATGTGCTGTTTTAATGTAGTAATTCATAATATCATTTATTATTTACCTCTCAGTTTTGCTTGCTTTTTTTAGGCTTGCATTAAAACTCAGACATATCAGAGAGGTTACTTAAATATGCAATTTATTTAGCTTAAAAGTTGGTAATGATAGGGAGTAGGTAAAAAAGAAAAGAAAAATGAAAATAGAGTGATGGAAAATTCATAATATTTGCTTTCAAATGTTAAGCCTTTTTACATTCAGAACAATGTGGCCATTGTGACCTCTGAGATATGGGCTGTACTACATAAAGGAGCTTAAAAGATGATAATTTGCTGTTTTTCATGGTGTTAAATGTTGGGAGATGGACTCATTATATCCTTTCATATCACTATCCTTCACATCTCCTTGTTCCTCCATCTATAAGCACACCATGGAAAGTAAGATATAAAAACGTTCCTATTTCAGAACGTCCTCACTTGATACCAATAGACTTCGGCGAATCAGTTTTTTATGAGGGAGATTTTGCTCAAGCCAACTGTGTTCTGCAAAAGGGTGATCAGCCTATTAAGTTCTTGTGGATCTTCAATGGGGTCACACTGGAATCGACCAGTGAAATACAGATTGACTACATAGGGCGGTCCAGCATCCTTACCTTAGATCCAGTTCGAGGGGTACATCAGGGGACTTATACATGTGTGGCTTCAAACCGTGCTGGGGAAGAGCAAATGTCTGCCAACCTAACTGTCAATGGTACCCAATTAGTAAAGTGAAAGTGTTCATAGAAATATCTTTTTTGATCAATTTTT
>BOPN01000812.1:322500-330000 GCA_017312705.2 Penaeus japonicus
TTGAAGCTGTTGACCAGAACTCCCTCCTCGTAAAGTGGAAGCCACCTCTTAGGGAAGAATGGAACGGAGACATCCAAGGCTACCAAGTAGGCTACCGTCTTGCATCATCCAATACCTCTTATGTCTATGAAACTGTGGAATTCAGCAAGGAAGTGGGCAAAGAACATCAACTGACTATCAACAAGCTGCAGTAAGATTCATATGATTGAGTTCATATTTGGTAGATACTCATGTTTTTTAATGATCTTGTAGCACATACAATGAAAATTCTACAAATTGTTTTGTTATTTCCACTTTCTAAAATTCTTCATGTTCACAGAGTGTACACTGAATATGCCGTCGTGGTCTCTGCTTTCAACAAGATTGGACAAGGACCCACAACTGGAGAAATCCGCTCCTACACTGCTGAAGGAACCCCCCAGCAACCCCCCCATGATGTCACCTGCACAACCCTGACTTCTCAGACCATCCGTGTGTCTTGGGCCTCACCTCCACTTGAGACTGTCCAGGGAGTGATCAAGGGATATAAAGTAATCTATGGGCCATCTGACAAGTGGTATGGTAAGTTTGATGGGAGTGTCTGCTAAACAATAATTTTGGATAATTTTACTACAGATTTTTTTTTTTTTTTTCTTATGATTATGATGATGATCAAATATTCAAATATACATCCAAATTTTGCAGATGAAGAGGGAAAGGACACTAAGATTACTGCCTCCACTGAGACTCACCTCCATGGACTTCAGAAGTACACAAACTACAGTCTCCAGGTTCTGGCCTACACATCAGGTGGCGAGGGAGTACGATCACAACCCATTCACTGTCAAACCGATCAGGATGGTAAGTGGAATGAACAACACTAAAATCTCTGTCATCTGGACCCAAGTAATGTAGAAGAATGTCTGATACAATTTATTGTACAATAACTATATGGTTACATTTAAAGTTCATACAATAGTTTATAAATACAAAAGATACTATGTGTTTTGTGTATTTTTAAAGAATTGATTTTTTTTTATCTGCAGATCCCAATTTGCTGAATATAATTTATTTGTTAAAATTCCTTATTCAAAATGATTGATACATATTTCTACCTTTTCTCAGTTCCTGATGCCCCTACCTCTGTCAAGGCTCTGGTTATGTCAGCTGACTCCATCCTGGTATCTTGGCTGCCCCCAGACCGCCCCAATGGTATCATTACTCAGTACACTGTTTATTTCAAGGAAGAAGGAAAGAGTGACAGTGAGGTAAGATCTTGCTCCTTTGCATTATTTTACATAAAACATTTGGAATTGATATATTGTTATGTCTATCTGTAAGATAATGACTGTTTTACTATTCTATCTCTGTTATATAAATCTAGAGATTGATAGTTGTGTTACTCTGTATATAGGCAGAACAAGAGAAACTCCTTTCAACCCACCTGAACTATGAAGCAAATGGACTTAAGCAACGAGATGAATATGTCTTTTGGGTAACAGCCTCAACAACCATCGGAGAAGGAGAAAAGTCTGAGTCTGTCCATTTGAAGCTTTCAAGCAAAGGTGTATATAATTTCCATTCCATATTTCTTTGCTTTGAAGAGCTACTTTTAGCTATTTTAAGCTAATCATAGAATTTTTAAGAATCACAAATTTCATTAATTAAATATGATTTGAATTATCTTAGTTTACCATTATTCTTAGGAATATTTACTGTTGTGGAACAAGTACACCTTTTACTGTATTATTTATATCCTTTTTCAAAATTATATAGATCTTTAGAAAAAAAACAATTTATTATCCTTTGGCTATGTTTCTAACTATTTTTTTTACCATTAGTCCCAGCCAAGATTGCGTCCTTTGATGACGAATATGTTGCCACATATAAGGAAGATGTCAAGCTCCAGTGCCAAGCTGTTGGACTTCCCAAACCTGACATCAGGTAATGATGTGAATGAGACCTAGTGGTAGATTTCCTATTTTTTGTAAAAAATGCCAATACACTGCTATATAAACTGTTATATGTGTATGCAGGGAACGTTCAAGTGTGTGTCTGAACAAGTGTGATATTGTGTTCAAGAGGCTGAGAAGAAAAGTTGTTTTACCAAGTGTAAGTAACAAGTCCATTATGTAAAATTTTCTCTTCCCTAAATACAGGTGGACCATTCGTGGTGAGCCATTTACCCCCAACGACCGCATGCGTCTTTTGACTGAAGGTTCCCTGTTGATTCGTGAAGTTTCCCGTGATGATGCTGGAGAGTACACCTGCCATGTTGAGAATCCCTATGGACAAGATACTGTCACACACACACTCCTCATACAAGGTATGTAAAATTGATATCCTACTTTTTGTGTTATTGACTTTTTTCTCTTCCTGTGCTTATTATTATTATTGAACCATCAACTCCGGATGATATGATATCACGTTATGTAGTGGCAGCACTTTCTGCAGGGGATATGATATCACGTTAAGGCTTTTTGCATGGCCAGCACGCTGGGTGCTTAAGTGTGCAGTGGTTGGCCATGGCCAGAGTGGGCAAATAGCTCAAGGCGTTAGGCCTATGTGCTTGAAATAACTCGGCCTTTTGACCGATGGGGCTAAAACTGCCTAGTTATCATTGGGTTGATAGTATCATTATTATTGTTATTATTCAAATACCTTTAGAAGAAGAAAAAAAAAAATACTTTTTAAAATTATCTTAAACTGTTATTACTTATGCAGTAGCTTCTCAAACTAAAATTGAAGTAGATGCTTATTAATTGTAAATTTCCCATTGTATTACATTAACCCATTGCCAAATGGTCAAAATGGGATATTTCAAATGCATAAGCCTAATGCCTCAGGATTTTTACCTGCACTGGCCATGGTCGAGCGCTATATGCCCGATCACCTGGTGGGCTGGCCAGGAGGATAGCCACGACAAAACATCTCGTCCCTGACGGCTGACGCTGCCACCACTTGATGTGATATCTTGTCACCCCGTATTTAATGGGTTAAGATGATCACTCATAATTTTTTTATTTTCTTTGTTCTACTTTTCACTTCTTAAAGCCCCACCTCACCCACCTGAGATTCAACTCCAGTCAACCACCACCAATAGCATTGAAGTTAAGCTGAAGCCTTCTGTGATTGATGACACCACTCCCATCCATGGTTACACTGTCTACTACAAGCCTGAGTTCAGCACCTGGGAGAGTGTACAGGTTCCTGCTTCCACCAGGTCATACACTTTGGAAGGCTTGTGGTGTGGCTCTCGTTACCAGATTTATGCTTCTGCTTACAACAAGTATGTTGATGATGTTTTTTGTTAGAATACATGCTAAACGAAATCAATATTGATGCCATAGTGGTATAAGTTGAACCCATCTGCAACAGGCATTTTCTGGGGGATAGACCACTTTCGCACTATGCGTTTTTGTTCAAAATACAAGCTAGTTATACCAAATATGAATTAGTATCACTTTGCCAATATATTATAAATAGACATCTTAAGATGTAGCCTGTCTTGGAAAGATTAAGGAATTTTGAAGACCTATGTATGTAGGTTACGTAAAACTGCTGTCTTTTCTCTATATGGAAGTGCATGTTAATTACTTTGACAGGATTGGCACTGGTGAATCTTCTGAGATCTTGAACACACGCACAAAGGGCAAGAAGCCTGAGGTTCCTGAGGTTCATCGTTTTGTGGAAGTCTCTTCCACCACTATCAATCTTCACCTGAAAGCCTGGCAGGATGGTGGTTGCCCTATGAATTACTTTGTGGTTGAGTACAAACCAAGGTAGGAAAATAGATCCTCTTGAAACAAAATAGACTTTGAATTTCCTTATCACTTGGATATTTTAGATTTCAAATGAGTCAACATTAGATACCCTGTACATGTGATGCACCTTTCAGGCACCAGACTGAATGGATAATGGCAGACAACCAAGTGAGCCCCACAGGAAATTATGCTATCATGGAACTGACTCCTGCTACCTGGTACAACCTCCGTATCTCTGCTCATAATAATGCTGGTTCTTCAGATGCCGAATATGAATGTGCTACACTGACTCTCACTGGAGGTAGGTTGATATGGCTTATGTCAGAATGAAATTGACTTTTTAAAGCTTTAATATCTGAATTTTTATGTTGTAAGCATAGTTTAGTGATTTTGCTTTTAAGCTATGTTAAGCGAGATAAGGTGATTTTTTTTATATAATAAGAGCTGTTAAATATGCTATTTTCTTAGTGTGTTATATATCAAAAACAAAAATAGAAATAAAGTTAGAAAGTAAACTCTTTGATAATACCGATATTCATATGCTCTTTTCTATCTGAATATATTTACAATTAACAAAAGGTTAATTGCTATTTCTTATAAATCATTGTATATAGAGATATATTTATTGCATATGAGTGATATAGTTGTCTTTGTATATTTTAGCAAGGGTGATGGTATTTTACTATTAGTTAGTGTGAAGTAGATATTCAGGAAAACTAGAGGGTATAAAGCACACAGTGTTGATTTGTTCTTATTACGATTAAGTTCTTTGTTCCTGTTTATCTCATATATTTACCTGATGAATATTATATTTGCTTAGTGTCATAAGTTTATGTTTTAGTGTCTCAAGGCTATTCTATATCTCATTTTATGATGCTTTGATGTTTACAAGGAAGATCATTTATTCTTACTTTTTATGACGTAAGAGGTGCATGTCAGAATTAGTCATTTGAGATAAATTACATAATACTGAAGTTGGACAGATCTCAAAGCCCCCCTCAACAAGAACAGTGAGTATCCCCTGGATGTAGTGTGCTTGGTGTGTCTGGGTCCTAACACAACAAAGAGCACCTATGTTTGAATGGTGATTTTCAGAAAAAAAAATTCTTTCATTGTAGGTTCCAAAGGAGAGTTTGTTATAGAGCTATGACAAGTATTGACAATAGTGCGGGTACATGTTGTGAATTTTCTTTTGTCTTTTCTTCTAGTGATATTCATTTAATTTTCTTCTTGTTTCAAAGGATGCTTAATTGTAAACTATATGAAAGATACATATTTAATTGAATGATACATGAGTTGTCACATAATTACAAAATTTATAATCAAAATTAAGGCATTCTAAGGGAAAGAGATCTTGTGCATATTTGATAAACATATCTATTTAAAAAAACAAAATGGTTATCATTAATTTTTCTTAGGTAATATCTCAAGTTGAAAAGGCTGATTTACATTTTGTGTTTTTCAAATTGTCTAAGTAGTAGCACAAACATTTCATCATCTCACCAATATTGAAGGCAACATTACAAAGATTGTTTTAAAGAAATATGCTTGCAATGTGATACTCACCATTAATGAATACAGTGTCCTCTGGACATGGCAGATGACATAGCAGTGAAAATAGAAGTATTTTATAGTAATAACAAATTAAGACTGAGAAATATTTTGAAAGTACTGATTGTTAAGGACAGTGATTCTTAACCCTTCCTTTGTCACACACTCCCTTGGATTGATCTTGATTGCATAAAAAAAAAATGAGGAAAAGAAACAGGGAAATGTTTACCTTTGGATTTACATTATACAGTATTTTTTAAATAAAAAAGTGACTGTCCATTTGGTCAAAAAAGATCCAAACAAAAATACCAGAATCATTATTAGAATCATCATTATTATTATTGTATGCTTGGTAAATTTTTACCACGAGAAGGTAAATTTACCCCTGGCTCAGAATCACTTGTGTAGTAGCTGATTTGGATGGGTTTCATATTTAGGGTATTTGTTTTAGATGAATGCATTTGTTCACATCAGAATGATTGAGGAATATACCTAGGTGTGTTTTTGTCTATCCAAATGTTTACTTGTGGGTGCAAGTTTGGTTACATACTTGTCTGTTGTTTTTTTTACTTTTTTTTGTTTGGTGCTTACAAATAATTTATCTTTTCTGATGTAATTATGCTTTATGCATAGGTACTTCAGGGAAATGATAATTAGGAGAATAGAAAGAACATACCTGAATAAACCCTACTTATGACAAAGAGGTGAAGAGGTTTTTTATTTATTTTAATGAACAATTGTCGTAATATTTGGATAGAGAACGCTTCATTCCATATAATAGAAAAGGTTAAGATAGTGAGGGTTTCTTACATATAAATTTTGAAGAATTTGAAAGCAGACTCAGTGAATTTAAGAAATTATTATAAAGTGATACATAATTCACATATAAGTAAAAGACATAAGGATACTCTAAGGATGTTATAAATTCATGGATTTTGAATTACACTAATGCATGATCAGGCTATTACAAAGACTGTATAATAGATTTCATAAATATTTTCATGAAGTTGGAATTATTTACATTAAGTGTTACAGAATGAAATTCTAGCTAGGGAGAGTAATATATTTTTTCTTCTTAATCTTAGACAACTCAGAATTATACTGTATTATGTATGACAGACAGTGCCATTTTCACTGGTATATAGATATATTTTACAAAGATGATAGTATTCAGACATCAGTGCCTGACGTATACAAATCATTCTAGAATTAAACAGATAGAAAAAATACAGAGAAAAAAGGGTAATTAGCAATATTGATAAACTTATAAAAAACTTTATATCTTTATTCATTGATACTGATTTGTTAATGCCAAATGAGAGTGATAATTTTAGAGTTAATTTTTTATAACTTATGGATCTTTAAAATTACCCAATACTGATAGCTAATAGGTGACATGACATGAATGAGCATGCATTACCTGTATGTGAGTGACTGTTTTCCTAACTGAGCATTATTGGAAGGAGGTGAATCATATCAGCAATAATGATGGCTTTGATGCTGTTGCAATTTTGTCGTAGGGGATTTTCTTTTGGGCAGTTTTTCTTCTTTCTTTTGTATTGTATATATTTTCCTTCTTCATAAAGTCACTTTCATTTTTCATTTACAGTTAAACAGTTATAGAGTTCTACCTTCTGAAATATTCTCTGGGGACATATCAAACATTATGCATGAAAGATTCAACCATGATGGGCCTTATTTTACTGTAATGATTCAGCTTCTGTCAATGCTTGTATCCAGTAACTAACTTTCTTAAATGTTTTAATGCAAATGACAGTCCAGGGTTAACCAAGTTTGAGTATTATGGATTAATGAATTACATCCTTGAAAAGAGACTTTAAGCATTATTTTTATCCAAAAGCCCTGGGCTGTAGACAGCATGTTAACCAAAATAAGCATTAGTACCTGTAAGACAACCGAGCATCTTAACATCTGAAGAATGTGGCTGAACTGGTCATTTATTGTTAAACCACATTAATATACAATCCTTAAACCTGGCTGTACATTAAGAATTTTATTTTTGTGCTATTTAATTTCTTGTTTTCCTGTTGGATAGACCTTTTTTCTTTTTCTTTAAACATAGCCAGGTTGGGGTATGTATAGGCTTGAATGTGGGTATTTTAACAGTGTCATGGGTTAAGGATAGAAGACCAAGTTGTATTATGCACCCATTTATATATGAGGTCTTTTGGTATTCTTTGGTTTT